>SJYA01002616.1:2297007-2436102 GCA_006410615.1 Neotragus moschatus | reverse complement strand
AAAAATTGCAAATAGAACTGCCATATGACCCAGCAATCCCACTGCTGGGCATACACACCGAGGAAACCAGAATTGAAAGAGACACATGTACCCCAATGTTCATAGCAGCACGGTTTATAATAGCCAGGACGTGGAAACAACCTAGATGTCCATCAACAGATGAATGGATAAGAAAGCTGTGGTACATATACACGATGGAGTATTACTCAGCCATTAAAAAGAATACATTTGAATCAGTTCTAATGAGATGGATGAAAGTGGAGCCTATTATACAGAGTGAAGTAAGCCAGAAAGAAAAGCACCAATACAGTATACTAACACATATATATGGAATTCAGAAACATGGTAATGATAACCCTGTATCTGAGACAGCAAAAGAGACACAAATGTATAGAATGGACTTTTGGACTTTGAGGGAGAGGGAGAGGGTGGGATGGTTTGGGAGAATGGCACTGAAACATGTATACTATCATGTAAGAAACAAATCATCAGTCTATATTCAATACAGGATACAGGATACTTGGGACTGGTGCATGGGGATGATCCAGAGAGTTGATATGGGGTGGGAGGTGGGGGGGAGGGTTCAAGATTGGGAACTCATGTACACCTGAGATGGAAAAAAATAAAAAATAAAAAAAATTAAAACAAAACAAAAAATAAGTAAAATAAAATGTTCTCATTCTTTGAAAATCCCACTGTGAGACTCTATCTTCAGCCTACAATTAGGTATATAGAAGACAGTTCTATGTAAAAAGATTTTTTTACCTAGTGTAATTTGTAATAGGCGATGCCAAATGCTAAACGAGGCTGAAATACTTCAGTAATTTTTCATCTTGAACATCTGCTTACTAAAAGCGATCAAATAAGCTGCTCACTTTTATATGTAGCTGGTTCTCAACTGTGCAAAATAATCGTAGAGGAACACAAAACATGAAAACAAAGGCCGGGTGCTAGCAGCGGCCCTTTCCAGATGGTGACTCATTTGTTCGTCATTCATTCCTTCAGCAAATACTTACAGAATGTCTGTGTCAGGCAGTGTGTCAGGATACTCAGGTAAATGATGAACAAGACTGCTGTCGTCTGCCCTCAGGGAGCTGACAGTCTAAACAACGTGATTTTTAGCAGAGGGGTTTGTGTCAGAATCACCAGGGGCTGCTTTTTAAAAAATTCATATATCGCCGATTATACAGAGTGAAGTAAGCCAGAAAGAAAAGCACCAATACAGTATCCTAACACACATATACGGAATTTAGAAACATGGTAATGATAACCCTGTATGCGACACAGCAAAAGAGACACAGAGGTATAGAATGGAGCTTTGGACTTAGAGGGAGAGGGAGAGGGTGGGAAGATTTGGGAGAATGGCACTGAAACATGTATACTATCATGTAAGAAACAAATTGCCAGTCTATGTTTGATACAGGATACAGGATGCTTGGGACTGGTGCACGGGGATGATCCAGAGAATTAATATGGGGTGGGAGGTGGGGGGGAGGGTTCAAGATTGGGAACTCATGTACACCTGAGACCGAAAAAAAAATAATAATAAATGAAGAAATAAATAAGAAAAAAACATAAAAAATTCATATATCACAAACTTCACTCTGAAGATGGTGGTTTTCTGTCTGGGATGGGGTTAGAGCATATTATTATACCTTTTTTGAAAGTTCCCTTTGTTACTCTGGCTTCCCTGGTGGCTCAGCTGATTAAAGAACGCACCTGCAATGCAGGAGACCTGGGTTCGATCCCTGGGTTGGGAAGATCCCCTGGAGAAGGGAAAGGCTACCCACTCCAGTATTCTGGCCTGGAGAATTCCATGGACTGTACAATCCATGGGGTTGCAGAGAGTCGGACACGACTGAACAACTTTCACTTTCACTTTGTTACTCTGAAACCCAGACAGGAGAATACTCTTCTAGAAAAGAGGTCTCTAATCTTTTATCATTGTATAATATATCCCTTCAGGAACAAAACAAATAAATCAAATGAAACTGTTGCTGCTGCTAAATCGCTCCAGTCATGTCCGACTCTGTGCGACCCCATGGACTGCAGCCTACCAGGCTCCTCTTTCCATGGAATTTTCCAGGCAAGACTACTGCATTGGGTTGCCATTGCCTTCTCCTATACAAATGAAACTAGCATTCCTATAAAATATATAAACACATTTATGTATACACACAACAAGGTCCTACTGTATAACACAGGGAACTATATTCAATATCCTGTGATAAACTGTAATGGAAAAAAGTATATAAAAAAAGAATATGTGTATATATATATAATATGTATACATAACTGAATCACTTTTCTATACAGCAGACATTAACACAACATTATAAATCAACTATACTTCAATTAAAAAAAATTTTTAAACAAATGTATGTGTAAATTCTATGCCTGTACTGGTCTGCTAGTATATTATGTATGTTGTAAAAATTGTCCAAGACCGAAATCTTAGAAGACTAAAATTAAATATACTATATAAAAATAAAAGTCCTAATATTTTCCTCTGTGAATCTACTGGAGCCTCTTGTAAGTCCCCTGTGGTTCATTTAGAAATTACGTTTCTATTCAAAAGAATAATGAGGCTGTGAATGGCAAACAAAAAAGCTACTTTTAAGAAGTCCTTGTTTATTTCCTACCACAGCCTCAAGGGTGTTTAAAAGGCTAATGCAAATGCTAATCATTAGAATAGAATTAGGTATTCAAATAGACCTCAAACATTAAAATGGAGTTAGAACAAAGCATGTCTCTATTTCCTCAGCGGCTAACATGTAATTGGAAATCATTTCATTGCAGGTCAGCAGACAGGAGGAAACTTTATGGGGTCTCTGGGTCCTAAAGTCATCTTAACTAAGCCCTAACAACAAAGAAGGTGGGAGAAGGAAGTGTGCAGACTCAAAAATGAACAGAGGAGCTTGCTCAAGGCTTGGCGGTCTGAAGCCTGCAGTGAATTGAGGCCAGGCTGCACTGCGGATCCTGAGTAATGGCTGGGGCTAACTGAGGCGCCCAGAGGACCATAAGGCCTGCACAGTACTTCCTGACTTACTGTGAACCCGTCGATGCAGTGGCAACTTCCGTACTGGAGAGGGCAGCAGAGAGCAAGGAATGGGCCTTCCATGCTTTCAGAAAGCTTAATCAGCTACCATCACCCTTAACTTCCTCAGGAGAGGCCTGGACAGGAAGGACTGGAAGGACCAAGAGATACTCACATCTGTCCCCGGCTACTCAGGATAACTGGCCAGGACATTTCAAAGTGTTTGGAAGTCAGCCTCTAGCCACTTGGCCCTGCCATGGTGATTTTTTCCATTCGTAAGCAGGAGGTGGATAGTTTAAGCACCTTCAGGTAAGCTGTCTCATTCACCATCAGAGTGATCCTGTGACGTAAGGAGGTTGTAAGGGGGCTTCATAGATGAGGAGACAGATGCCTAAAGGTGTGAACACTGCCCCAGGCTTCCAGAGCCAGTTAGTGACAGAGTCAGATTTGGACCTCAGCCTCCTAAAAGCAAACAGAGTTTAACTTTTCCTGCTAAATTCTCCTTTCTCAGGGTTGGTCAATTGCTCAAAGACCTGTAGATTCTCTAGGAGGAATGTGAATTTTTGTTTTCAGAGTGGTGATAATCTGTCCCAGCTGTTATACACAGATTCTAACTCCTCCGGATGACTACACTTGAGTAGTGATCAGAATGCTTGTGTTTCTGTTTTGATTTGTTTCTCTTTGAGCCTATATCAAGTGAAATCCAACTGACTTCTTGGTATACTCTGTCACTGAGATTTCTTGCCACAGGCAGAGCGTGGAAATGTGGGAGAACCGAATCATCTCAGGACACACAAAACACAGGCGTGTCAGACTAAAAAGGAGTGTGCTCATAATGTTCCTGTTTACATTTCCAGTAGATGTGCACTGTGGTCTCCATCTTTGAAAATATCAATTTCCAACGATTCAATTAACAATAATGTTGGTAGTCAGTGTGGCTCGAAGAATGGGTCTGTTCTGGAGTACAGCAATAATTGGATTAGTTGTCCATTAAATGCAGATGAATATCTTCAATCAAAGAGAAAACTTTTCAGAGTTCTCAAGTGACATCTGGATTGCTCACTTACAGAGTGTTGGTGAAGTGGTAGTTTTCCTGCTCCTGAATTACAAACAAAGGCTGGCATGTATTAAAACTGCTGTTTTGTGTGCAAACAGATGTTCTTGGGAGTTATATTTTCCAACTTACATTATAGGAAAAGACTAGATATATGACCGTGTCTGCATGCTCCTTCACTTCAGCCGTGTCTGACTCTTTGCGACCCTGTGGACAGGAGCCCGCCAGGCCTCTCTGTCCATGGGATTCTCCAGGCAAGAATACTGGGGTGGGTTGCCGTTTCCTTCTCCAGCGATCTTCCCGATCCAGGGATTGAACCCATGTCTCTTATGTCTCCTGCACTGGCAGGCAGGTTCTTTAACACTAGTGCCACCTGGGAAGCCAAAATATATGGCCAAATCTGAGTAACATTTTTCTAGTATTAGCTGCAAATTGGAAATTTAGTTTCTGTAAGACAATGTCATCTACTCACCTATCACATTAAATTAATATCAATTTGAATTTCATTAGCTTTATGATATTTGATTTCAGCTTTGCTCTGTAATTTATATATTAACCTATAAACACTGAGTTTATACATTTTAGGGCTGTACATATAGAAAAAAACATTATATTAAAAATTAAAATAATAGCTTGGGTCTGTAATAATTTCCCAAGAATGTGAAGGGTTCCGTACATCACCTGGTTTGAGGAACTTACACCTGAGAAAGCTCTCTTATTCCCTTTCCACTCCAGGATGGCTCACCTTTGAGCAGAGCCCACAGATCCCATTTCTTCCTCTTTCTTCTTCCCTAACATCACCCCCAAGTCTTACTGCAATTCTATACTGAGCTCCTGGACCCAACAGGGGCACTCCTCTTCTTGGGAAAAAATTTGATATCTTAATCTAATTCATTTACCTCATTTTACATATGAAAAAACTGGGGCCTCGATGGATAAAACCGCTCTAGTTCAAGGTCACTCGAGACTGCAGCTGGCTCTCCTGACGCTCAGCACAGGGAACAGATCCAGAGAAAGAGGACGAGGCGCAGCAGCCATTGTGCTGTCTGCTTGTTTTCTCTCTCAACTGAGAGGTGAACTTGCCCGCCGGCAGGCCGCAGGCTAGTGGGGTGCACAATCTCCCAGACTAAGATGCCTGCTTCTCTGAGCCAAGACTACAGGGCACAGTGACTGCACTAGGAATCAGCAACCTGACCTTGGACTTGGATTTGGTCTCAGCTTCCACTTCTGTAAAAATATTCAGGGTTTTGATAGACTTTCAGGATCTCCCAATATTCCTTGAAGATAAGAATCCCTTGGAGCGTTTCTTTAAAAACCTACATTCCTGGGCCCCAAACCAGGTTTGGAATATCTAGGGGGAGATGCCTATTAACTTGCATTTAACAAGGGCCTTAACTCATTGCTATCATCAGGAAAACACAGGGCTTGCTGAGCACTGGGGCCTCTGCTGGCTGGTCAGTTCTGAGTCATCAAAAAGCCCCAGATGCACTGTGAGTGTGGCTCTGAGACGAAGAACCTGGAATCAGCTCAGCAGTTCACTCCTAATAGCACTTCAGCTCCTAATAGCACTTCAGTGAGTCACTCAGCAAGGCTCCAAGGGACTGGGGAAACAGGATGGGTGAGTTTCAGTCAGAGAACCTAACCAAGAGAGGACAAGGGCAGGCCTTCAAGGAGAGACACAGGCGGCTGTAGGGGGCAGCAGTGTGGTTGTTTGGGGTTCAACACACTGGGGAGGCCTGGGCCTGGAGTGGAGCCATCTCACCTCTTTCATGGATCTGAGCACAGACAGCTCTGTGGTTCTCTTTCAGAAGATGAATGTCCAGTATGGCCCGTGGATGAGAGGTGGTCCTACTTCAGAGGAACGGGCTGAGCTTCCCCCAGGGAGTGATCCTGACCCTATAAGAGGCTGAGGGCCATTTTCTGTCTTAATGAGCAGTGACACCATCTAGTCAGAAACAGACACGCAGAGATGAAGGGTGTAGAAGAAAAGTTATTCTGACACTTGTTAGAACTGTGCGTGCGTGTGTGCTCAGTTGTGTCTGACTCTTGGTGACCCCATGGACTGCAGCCCACCAGGCTACTCTGTCCATGGGATTCTCCAGGCAAGAATACTGGAGTGGGTTGCCATTTGCTATTCTAGGGGATCTCCCCGACCCAGGGCCTGAACCCATGTCTCTTGTGTCTCCTGCACTGGCAGGTGGATTTTTTTTAACTACTAGGCCAATTAGAACAATAGGGAAGACTTATTTTGAGAATATTTCAAGAGAAGAGAGAAACTAAGCTCCAGATACAGCAATGGCAACTGGGGATTTATGGCCAACAAGCAGAATGAGGGGGTCAGTGGATGAAAAGTTACTGGAGGAATTTGCTCAAGGGTAGAGGGACTCTTGATAAACTGGATTCTTGCTAAAGAAGGCCAAGGTGATTACCTGTCAAGAGTGGGAGATTCTCACTAAACTGGCTTAGGAGGAACTGTGCCAAGACTGGGCCCAGCAGGCCAAGGTCAAGGGCACAGGCCAAGGTCAAGTCAAGAAGAAGGTTGAGAGTAAATCAGCAGGTAAAATACTGACCAGCTTAAACTGACTTTGCTCCTGAAAGAGGTTGATTGATTCATCAAACCTTGAGTTATTTTTGAGACTGCATTACATACATGCTGGATGAGAACCCAGGTCTCCAGGATGAACCCAGAACCAAGAATCTTCAGACTACGGAACTCAAAGAATAGAAATGTTTCTACCAGAGCCCTTTACAAAGTGAGAAGTCCTCCAATAGAGAAAATCCGGCTTCCAGAAGCACCGGTAGTGTATAAGGACTGATATCAGAATAACCAATCAGCTTTCCATGTTTGAAATTCTCCTAACCCTTACATTTTGCTTGAACCCTGGCTCAGAGACACAGATTTGAGCTGGGTCCCTTGCCTCCTTGTCGGCTGGCCTTGAAATAAAACCTTTTCTCAAAAGCTAATGCCACGGCTTCTACATGCTTCAGGGAGTGAGCTCACGCTCAGTTACAGGAGGAGCTGATTAAGGTTTGTCAGGAAAGAAGTCTGTTTAGAGGCTGAGAATGGCCAGGCTGAGCTAAGTTAACAAAACCCAGTGGGAATCTGAATTTCTGTCAGGCTGAAGCAGCTGGCTGCAAGGAAGACTCATCCTCAGGTGAATATGAAGGACTGAACCAGGGGCTTGTATTGCTCAGCAGAAGTAGCGTTGATAATAATAAAATAGTACTAGCTATAGCTCTGATTGATTATTTACTATGTGCCAGTAATGTTACATACTTTCTGGGAAATCTTTAGAAAAACCCTCAAAAATGATGTGATTATTCTAAATGTACAGGTGATGGAACAGGCTCAGAAAAAATGTTCAAATCAGGAGCTGATTCTAAAACTCAGAATGATTCTAAAACTCCAGTTATTTCCACTATGGTGTGACTCTTATATATATAGTCATTTGAAGAGAGAATGGATTTGTAAAGTGAGTGAATAAGTGCATAAATGCATTCTATTCACGTCTAAAATAGATTTCCTGATAAAAGGACTCATCTCTCTCAAATCTCAAGAACTATATGAGCCTCTTATCTACACTGACTGCCCCCTCCATCACTGTTTCACTCCTCACCTTCCACAACATTAAAAAAAAAA
Source organism: Neotragus moschatus (assembly GCA_006410615.1). Lineage (NCBI taxonomy): Eukaryota > Metazoa > Chordata > Mammalia > Artiodactyla > Bovidae > Neotragus > Neotragus moschatus. The sequence goes on along the minus strand of SJYA01002616.1, from coordinate 2,428,371 downwards.
CAAGTGATTAAGGAAACACAACAGGGAGGGTCAACTGGCTGCAAGCCTGGACTCTTGGTGGGCAGCCCTGCACACGGAAACTCTGGGGATGGAGGAGGTCTGATGGCCACCACGCAGGCGTGGCTGTGTTGATATCCCAGGGTCACTAACTTGCCTTTGCCCAGTTTCCACGAAAGGCCACTGATCAAGGTGGTGAAAGGAGAGGGAGACTTGTGACTTAGGTGTGGAGAAGCGTCGTTCCACAGCCTGCCATCCGTGGTGATGTCGTCTGTTCCCAGAAATGCACTGTTGATGTGAATACTCAAATGGCTGGAAATATTAACAGCTAATCCAAACCATCAGAATAGTTGGCTCCAACTCTAACAAAGAAGGATAAACAAAATCTTTCTAAACTAGGGAATAGCTTTGGATTATTTTTCTTTGCTTTTGCAACTCATCAGAGATAAGCTTTCATCACCAGAATGTTTTATTAATATTTTTCTAATTGGCTTTATTATTTTGTTATTTTCTTAATCAAGCTAATTACAAGCATAGCATCTTTATATCTGTATTATTGTTTGGTTTCTTTCAAACCATGTTGATATTTCAGCTGTTTTTGAACCAACTTTTTTCTTTCTTTCTTTCGATGAAATGGGTCATGTCTTATTGGCTTCTTTGAAGGTTGGCTGCCTTTTTAGGGACATTTTAATCATACTGATTGGTGTGCTTATGAAATGTATAGTGAGGACAGATTCATAGGAGGCTGGAGTAGAGAAGAAGGAAACAATTATCTGCCTAGTGTAAAATGTGTACTTGAAATGTTCTGTGTAAGCTGCCAACTATAAAAGGTCACGAAATAATCGTGTGAGCTATTTAGGAGAACACAGTTGTTTTGTGTCCGGTCTCAGCCTATGGATAGTGATGTTCTCGGTGAAAAATATCTGGGGTGCTCACCCTGGCAGCTCCTACTTCTTGCGAGACCCCTGAGGACATTTCCCCAACCAATGTTGGTTGTGGAATGGCCCTGCCCTTGGTTTCCTATTATAGTTGCAAATTGTACCTCAGTAACAACTGATTGCATTAGGGAGCTTTGAAAAGAAGAGTTTTATGATTCAGAAGTCCTGGAGGGTATGGAGTGCACCTGGGGTCACACAGTGGGATTGGGTATGGAGCAGTGAGACCCAGGGCTTTGCCTTTACTGGGCTGGAAGGCGGAGTGCCTAGGGTTCATTTTATTGGTGAATTCCAAAGCTAGTGTGAGAATATAACCTAGTTCTTAGTATTATTTAGGGCTTCCCTGGTGGCTCACTGGTAAAGAATCCACCTGCCAATGCAGGAGATGTGGGTTTGATCCCTGGGTCGGGGAGATCCCCTGGAGAAGGAGATGGCAACCCACTCTATCTAGTATTCTTGCCTGGAAAATCCCATGGACAGAGGAGCCTAGTGGGCTACAGTCCATGGGGTCAAAGAACAGTCAGACATAATTTAGCGACTAAACAACAAGGGGTTTTATTTTAAATGAACACTTGTATCTTGCTTCAAAGAAGGCATTACCCATTTCATCAAATCTAACCTAAGGTACTTTTGAGATTGATCGTTTCTCCATCCTGCTGGGATGCAGTCAATGGAAAATTTCTTGTAACTACATAGTGACATCATGAAGAAGGAAATGGCAACCCAATCCAGTACTCTTGCCTGGAAAATCCCATGCACGGGGGAGCCTTGTGGGCTGCAGTCCATGGGGTCTCAAAGAGTCGGACACGACTAAGTGACTTCACTTTCTTTCTTTACATCGTGACTGCCACCTGGTGGACGTTGTTGTATGACACATTGACTGCATCCCGTTTTCCCAGATGGATGCTGATTTTAGAGGTAAAAACGAGGGGAGAAAAAAGAGTGTACTTTAAAATTGTTGAAACAGGATATATTTACATAAAACATATTAGTGGCTATTTTTTTACATAAAATTTTCATATTAGATCCTTAAACAATGACTCTGGTCTTAAAAAACATGGCTTGATTTATTAAACCCCAGTAGATGCACAATGTTGATGAAATGTCACTATTGCACAAAGGAGGTGACAGCTGCCAGTACGCATCTCAGAAGCTGTGCTTATTGCCTGCTGCTGCTGCTGCTAAGTCGCTTCGGTGGTGTCCGACTCTCTGCGATCCCATAGATGGCAGCCCACCAGGCTCCCCCGTCCCTGGGATTCTCCAGGCAAGAACACTGGAGTGGGTGCCTTTCACCTGTTGAGAGAAAAGGCTCTGACATCAGTATATAATTTAGTCCTGGTCATCTTCCTTTTTTTCTCTCTCTCTCTTTCCTTTCAGGAAATATAGATCGAAAGTTATTCACAGTCAACTTCTTCTCTTTCAAATAAAACAGTTAATAGCAGACCTCATAAGATAGCTAACTGTGGGTGCTTTTGGTCCCTCAGTGTGCCAAGGGACAGTCCTCAGTGCATTTCTGCTGTGAACATACTCACACGCTGGCTCCTACAGGAGGCCGGGTTCCTTTACTGTTTACTCGCTGTGTGAGTCTTGCACTTCTCTGGGTGTCAGTTTCCTTGACTGTCTGATGGATATACTCACCCGTCCTCCCAGCTCTGAGGGACTCCTACGTGAAGCCAAGGAGGCGATGTGCAGACGCATTTTGGGATCTATTAAAAGCTTTCTGCAAATGTATAATGAAAATGACTGAAAAATTTCTTGGAGAGTGTTTTGGCAAGTGCCCGAAGTGGTATAAACAAAACTTCTCAATTTAAATTTTTTTGACTTTTAAAATAATTTTGGAACAAAATCCAAGGGTTGGATCTAAGTCTGTATGTGGTAAAGAATTTGGCCAACTTTCAGGTTTAAAAATGATGACAGAGGACTCCAAGATGGCGTCAGTCGTACCACTGGAGGAGGAGAAGCTCCTGGAAGTCGAACTAGGGGAGCTGCCAACCTGGATACTGATGCGCGATTTCACCCCTTCAGGCATCGCTGGAGCATTTCAAAGAGGTTACTACCGGTATTACAACAAGTACGTGAACGTGAAGAGAGGGAGCATTGCGGGGCTCTCTCTGGTGCTGGCGGCCTGCGCGGTTTTCAACTACTGCCGCTCTTACCAGGAGCTCAAACAGAGCGGCTATGCAAGTACCATTGAAGAGGGTGCACTCTGCATTCCTGACCATCACCTTTGCCCGGCAGCCCTGAATCCTTTCATATCCTAATGGAGAATTAACATCCAATAAACAATGACTGGTAAAAAAAAAAATGATGACAAACTGTTATCTTGTGGGATGGCCATTGGCCCACTGGCAGTGGCATTCCAGTCCTGCTCAGTGGGCAGAGCCCAGGTTGCAGGGAAGCCGACCCAAAAGCAGCCTCAACTTTCTCCTGGGTGGCAGGCACATGGGGACTCCCTGAGCATAAACCCCTTTCTTCAGGCAGCCAAACTTCAGAGCCCTCGTGGTCTCCAAAATGAGCCCTTGAGGCTGTGGGAAGCTTGTGATTCAGGGACCCGGTGGGGAGCAGACTCGGGGCCCCTCAAAGCAGGAGAACTCTTCCAGGGCTTCCTCCCTTGGGGATTCCTCTCTCTGTCTCCTCTTGATGGCCCCTAATTGGAATATAATCTTCCCCAGGTCCAGGCTATTTGTCTGACAGAAGAATTATAAGTGTGTGTGACCCTGGCACCGGGTGATATAGCACATCTGACCTCTGGGACCTGTGAGCTGCAAAAAATCTCCTTTGGTCATGATCATGGAAAGTCATTTTTAGCAGCAATGAAAATCATGGCTGCTTTCTATTATTTGGTAACTAGGTTAGCCTATTTTAGGGCAAAAACTTAATTGGAGATGATATGTGTTTATGCATATAATGTTATTAAAATGTCTTTATAATGAAGCTATTATATAATGTGTGTTATATGTGTGTGTGACATGTTCATACATCAATATAAGTATATTGACATTTATGGCAAGTTTTGATTATTGGAAGTGACTGGCAGTGGATGTACCTCAGCCATTCTTGTGCAGAATCTTCAGTCCCTGGGAACCCCAAGGACCTAAGAATGACCCAGGCAGCTGATTTAACACCCACCAGCTTGGTTACTTGGAGAAGGCAATGGCAACCCACTCCAGTACTCTTGCCTGGAAAATCCCATGGGCAGAGGAGCCTGGTGGGCTGCAGTCCATGGGGTCGCTAAGAGTTGGACACGACTGAGCGACTTCCCTTTCACTTTTCACTTTCCTGCATTGGAGAAGGCAATGGCAACCCACTCCAGTGTTCTTGCCTGGAGAATCCCAGGGATGGGGGAGCCTGGTGGGCTGCCATCTATGGGGTCGCACAGAGTCGGACACAACTGAAGCGACTTAGCAGCAGCTTGGTTACTCAGGATTTACCTGCAGCTGCCCTCCAGGTAAAGTTGTCCAGGTGCCAGAGTCTGGAAAATCCCTACTGATACTTTAGGTGCCTAGAAGCCATTGGCTGAAACACAGAGAAGGTATCATTGGGTGGCTCCAGGATGTGACCCAAATGTTCTTGTTTTGCAGAGCCATTTTATTTATTTTTCAAAAAACTAGAAATGTCACCTTTTTTTCAGATCTGAAGGCATTTCCTTTGCAGTGGAGAAAGGAGAGACTTCCGTCACCTGTAAGAAAAAGAACAGGCTTGACTTCTGATGCACAGTAATTTATTTACTTGGGGTTACAGAACATACTGGAGTGAAGCGAGAGTTCTCTGAGGGACAGCTGAGCTGAGGCTCTACCATCTTGCCTCATTAAAGGCTGCTCTGTGAATGTTTGTGAAAGAGAGGGAGAGGGAAGGGAAGGAGGAAATTGGCAAGGTCCAAGCTTTTAGGAAGCAGGTGTCAGGTTCAACAAGAATCATTTAGTCCTACTAAAGATAATCTAGAAGGCTCTTTTGGAGGAAAGTATACTGTTTCTCAATATGTAGGAGTTCTAAGCCAAACACAAATTGTGTCCTCTCCAGGCAGTTAGACACGTCTGGGCAGATGGATGAATTATAGGGGCCATGTTGTTCCGGGTGGAGGCTCTTCTCTGGGAAGGCTAGTGGAAGAGGTTCAGACAGCGAGGGATGGAGAGAGAGCAAGCTGAATGCGCCTGATCCTGGCTCCTGGGCTGGTCCTCTGAAATCTGAAATCATACCCGGGCCTTAGAGAAGGGGAGGTGGGTGGGAAAGGTGAGCAAATGCAAGCAGGCCTAAAGGAGCTGGGCTTGAGTTTTTTTAATTGAAGTATAGTTGATTCACAATGTTGTTTTAGTTTCAGGTATACAGCTGAGTGATTCAGTTATACAACTATGTATATTCTTCTTCAGATTCTTTTCCATTATAAGTTATTACAGGATGTTGAATATAGTTTCCCGTGCTATATAGTAGGTCCGTGTTATTTATTATATATATAGTAGTTTATATCTGTTAATTCCCAAACTTCTAATTTATCCCTACACTGCTACCCTCTCTGGTAACCATAAGTTTGTTTTCTATGTCTGTGAGTCTATTTTAGTTTTGTATATAGATTAATTTGCATTACTTTTTAGATTCCGCATATAAGTGATATCATATGATATTTGTCTCTTCTTGACTTACTTCACTTAATATGATAATCTCTAGGGCCATCCATGTTGCCTCAAATGGCATTATTCCATTTATTAAATGACTGAGAAATATTATACTGTATATATATCAATCACATCTTCTTTCTTCATTCATCTGTTGATGGGACATTTAGGTTGCTTCCATGTCTTAGTCACTGTAAATAGTGCTGCTATGAACATGGGGTGCATGTATCTTTTTGAGTTAGAGTTCTCATCTTATCTGGATAAGATGCCAGGAGTTGGATTGCTGGATCATATGGTAGCTCTATTTTTTAGTTTTTAAATGAACCTCCATACTGTTCTCCATAGGAGGCTGCACCAGTTTACATTTCTGTCAACAGTATAGGAAGGTTCTCTTTTCTCCACATCCTCTCCAGCATTGGTTATGTGTAAACTTTTTCATGACAGCTCTTCTGAGTGTTATGAGGTTAGGACTGTCATGGTTTTTATTTGCATTTTTTCTAATAATTGGGCTTCTCTGGTAGCTCAGCAGGTAAAGAATCTGCCTGCAATGCAGGAGATCCCAATTCCAATCCTGGGTCGGGAAGATCTGCTGGAGAAGGGATAGGCTATCCACTCCAGTATTCCTGGGCTTCCCTGATGGCTCAGCTTTTAAACAGTCCACCTGCAATGTGGGAGACCTGGGTTTGATCCCCAGGTTGGGAAGATCTCCTGGAGAAGGGAAGGGCTACCCACTCCAGTATTCTGGCCTGAAAAATTTGTCCATGGAGTGGCAAAGGGTCAACACAACTGAGTGACTTTCACTTTTCACTTTCTAATAGTTAGCAATCGTGCCTTTTCATGTGCCTGTTGGTTGGCTGTATGTCTTCTTTGTATGTTTTCTAGACTGAGTTGTTTTTTTTTTTTTTATTGAGCTGTATAAGCTGTTTGCATGTTGTTGGTATATAAGGAGCTGTTTTTGTGAAAAGTTTTTAGTGTTCAGATGGCAAAGTGGGACAAAGTCTGGGAGAGGGATTTTCTCCTTGTTTCCTTACACCTGTTAAAAAGTTTAGCCTCAAAAATCAACTGTGGCTAAACAGAAAAGGAATGGACTGAAAGCCATCCTTTCACAGAAATATCAGGAATCTTGAAAGGCAGGCTGGTGGAAGGCTGAAATAAGGGAGACCAGGCATCTGTAAGCCCATAGCGATGTCTTGCCATTGAGGATATGGCTGTGACACTTTGTACAGAATCTGCCTCTCCCAGAAATTGGACATTGCTGTGCTCACTGCTGCCACTGCTATGGACTCCACTGTTCTTAGTGCTTTGTGTCAACAGACACCAATTAAAAAATCTGGAGTGGGAGCATCTGATTGGTTAAACCTTCATCACATACTTGCATTTTAGCTGCAAGGGAGGCTGGGTAAAGGAGTAGCTGGGCTTTCTGGCTTCTTTAAAGGAAAGTGATTTGAGGCCTTATTTTAGGAGTGTACCTACTTCTGCTTTATTGATTACGCCATAGCCTTTGACTTTTTGAGTGAGTGACTGTGTATATCACAACCAACTGGAAAATTCTTCAAGAGATGAGAATACCAGGACATTTTATCTTCCTCCTGAGAAATCTATATGCAGGTCAAGAAGCAACAGTTAGAACCAGACATGGAACAACAGACTGGTTCCAAATTGGGAAAGGAGTATGTCAAGGCTGTATATTGTCACCTCGCTTATTTAACTTATATGCAGAGTACATCATGAGAAATGCTGGGCTGGAAAAAGCACAAGCTGGAATCAAGATTGCTGGGAGAAATATCAACAGCCTCAGATATGCAGATGACACCAGCCTTATGGCAGAAAGTGAGGAGGAACTGAAGAGCCTCTTGATGAAAGTGAAAGAGGAGAGTGAAAAAGCTGGCTTAAAAGGGGAAACAGTGGAAATAGTGAGAGACTGTATTTTTGGGGGGCTCCAAAATCACTGCAGATTTTGACTCCAGCCATGAAATTAAAAGACGCTTGCTCCTTGGAAGAAAAGCTATGACCAACCTAGATAGCATATTAAAAACCAAAGACCTTACTTTGCCGACAAAGGTCTGCCTAGTCAAAGCTATGGTTTTTCCAGTAGTCATGTATGGATGTGAGAGTTGGACTATAAAGAAAGCTGAGCGCTGAAGAGTTGGTCCTTTTGAACTGTAGTGTTGGAGAAGACTCTTAAGAGTCCTGTAGGACAGCAAGGAGATCCAACTAGTCCATCCTAAAGGATATCAGTCCTGAATGTTCATTAGAAGGGGAAGCTGAAACTCCAATACCTGATGCGAAGAACTGACTCCTTCGAAAAGCCCCTGATGCTGGGAAAGACAGAAGGCAGGAGGAGAAGGGGACGACAGAGGATGAGATGTTTGGATGGCATCACCAACTCAATGCACGTGAGTTTGGGTAGGCTCCAGGAGTTGGTGATGGACAGGGAAGCATCCTGCAGTCCATAGGGTCGCAAAGAGTTGGGCACAACTGAGTGACTGAATGACTTCAGGAGCACCAGGGAATGGGTGAATTTATACAGGAAATAAAATGTGCCTGGTCTGGAAAAGTTAGCATAAAGCCAAAGATAATGACAAACTGATTGTTAGAATAAATTTGTTTTGAGATGAATCAACCAGTTATCTATTTACTTACCTTTATGTACAAAAGAGGAGAAGGCAATGGCACCCCACTCCAGTACTCTTGCCTGGAAAATCCCATGGACAGAGGAGCCTGGTAGGCTGCAGTCCATGGGGTCGCGAAGAGTCGGGCGCGACTGAGCGACTTCACTTTCACTTTTCACTTTCATGCATTGGAGAAGGAAATGGCAACCCACTCCAGTGTTCTTGCCTGGAGAATCCCAGAGACGGAGGAGCCTAGTGGGCTGCTGTCTATGGGGTCGCACAGAGTCGGACACGACTGAANAGGCTGCAGTCCATGGGGTCGCGAAGAGTCGGGCACGACTGAGCGACTTCACTTTCACTTTTCACTTTCATGCATTGGAGAAGGAAATGGCAACCCACTCCAGTGTTCTTGCCTGGAGAATCCCGGAGACGGAGGAGCCTAGTGGGCTGCTGTCTATGGGGTCGCACAGAGTCGGACACGACTGAAGTGACTTAGCAGCAGCAGCAGCAGCATGTACAAAAGAAAAGTTCAAAGACAGTTTGTTTTTTTAACAAATATCATTGGTTTGAATGACATGGATACACACTGTTACACACTTGTCCAAACCCATAGAGTGTATAACACCAGAGGTGAACCCTAATGTGAACCACGGACTTTGAGGGATTAAAATATGCCTCAAATTTAATCATCATTTGTAGCAAGGGTTCCGCTCTGGTAGGGATATTGATAAGGGTGCATGTGAGGGAACAATGATATATGGGAAATCTCTGTATCTTCGCTTGATTTTGCTGTCAGCCTAAAACTGCCCTAAAAACTTAAGTTCTTAAAAATTAAAAAGTAGGGACTTTCCTGGTGGCACAGTGGATAAGAATCTGCCTGCCAGTGCAGGGGATGTAATTTCAATTCCTGGTCCAGGAAGATCCCACATGCTGTGGAGCAACTAAGCCGGTACACCACAACTACCGGCCCACGCTCTAGAGCCTGTGAGTCCCGGCTACCGAGCCCACGAGCCCCGGAGCCTGTGCCCCACAGCAAGAGAAGCCACCACAATGAAAGGCCTGGGCCCTGCAATGAAGAGCAGCCTCCACTCTCTGCGCAAAGCCTGCACAAAGCAAAGAAGAGCTGGCACAACCAAAAATAATTTAAAAAAACAATTAAGAAATATATACATTTCCTTAGTATATAAAGAACTTTTTACATAAGAAAAAGGACAATAACCTAACAGAAAATTGGGACAAATGAACACTTAAATACCAATGGCTTAGCTTGTGAAAAGTTGTCCGATCTTGCTTGCAATTAAAGAATTGCACATTAAAGTGGGAACGAGCTACCATTTAAAATCATTAGGATGAAGATTAAAAAGCTAGAAACCCTGGAGGGATGATGAACAGTCTTCACCTGCTTAAAGATCATGAAGGTATTCTTGCCTACGTTTTCCTCCAAAGATTTGTCTTTAGGTCTAGATCTATAATCCATCTCTAGATAACTTTTTAGTAAGATGCGAGAGCTGAAATTTAATTTTTTCTCACAGTGATATTTAATGACCCAGGGCTGTTTACTGAAAAAGAAAAAATTTGCTCCACTGAGTCTCAGTGGTGTCTTTGTGTAAATTAATTGACACATATGGACACATCTGTTTCTAGATTCTCTATTCTGTTCCGTGGGTTTATTTGCTTTGCCAACACCTGTCTTAATCACTGTAGCTTTAGAGTAAGTCTTGAGATTGGGTAATTTAATTCTTCTGCATTGTTCTTCAAGTTTTGACCATCCATTTCCATACACTGATATTAATCACAGTGTGTTTCTTTAAAATAGTCATAAGTGATTCTTGCTGGTTTCTTTAGTCCAGTCTCTCAACCAGAATGTTTAGAATTGTACACTGAAGACTGAATTTAAGTCTACCATGTTGCTGTTTGGTTTTTTATTTGTCCCACCTAGTCTTTGTTCCCATATTTTTCATTTCCTGCCCTTTTTGAATCAATCAAGTGTATTTTTAAAATTATCATCCCACTTTATCTTCTCTGTTAGCTTTTCAGTCCTGTTTTATTCTTTTGCTTATCTGCTGGTCAGGCCTCGCCAATGTGAATTTTGTATATATTGTATTTGTTCCTCTTTTCTCCTGTATGGAGAAGCCAGTGCTTCTCCCCATTCAGCCCAGGTGATCCACAAGATGCTGATTCTCAGTTGAATGGGTATGACTGGTGGGTACTAGGGTAAGCTGTCTCCCTGATCAGTTCAGAAACAAGCATGTGCCCTAACTGCAGTGAATGAGGCTAGAGGAGAAGTTTCCTGGAAGCTGCTGGGGATGTTCTTCCTCGCTCGGCAGCTGGACAGAAACCAGGAAGCATATAGTCCCTGTTACTGGAAGTCACACTGTGAGACCTAGGGCAACCAGACAGAGGATAAAGCTGGACTGCAGCCAGCAGAGGGCAGAGGCTGAAGAAATCTGGGTCTTGACACACTGCTCAGCTGCTCCAAACCAGCCTTGCAGCGCGCCTAACTCTGGACTTCCTCCCATGTGAACACACGCATTCGCTTGTTTATTCAAGCCATCTTAGGTGGATGTTTCTTTCTTTTAATTAACTTTTACCGCAGTATAGTTGCTTTACGATGTTGCGTTAGTTTCTACTATACAGCACAGTGAATCAGCCACACACAGGCACATATCCTCTCCTTTTTGGACTTCCTTCCCATTGAGGTCACCACAGGGCATTAAGAGTATATTCTCACTGTGAGAATAAATACTCTCTGCTCTAGAGCATATTCTCTACTGTGCTGTAGTCAGTTGTGTCTGACTCTTTGTGACCTCATGGACTGTACCCCGCCAGGCACCTCTGTCTGTCGGATTCTCCAGGGAAGAATACTGGAGTGTGTTGCCATTTCCTTCTCCAGGGGATCTTCCCGGCCCAGAGATCAAACTCAAGTCTCCTGCATTGCAGGTGGATTCTTTACCCACTGAGCTAAGCCCATAGTCTCATTAGTTACCGGTTTTATACATAGTATCAATAGTGTTGGCTTATTTTACAGCTAAAAACATCCTAATAACAGATGCAAGAAATAGACATTACTTTTATATTCAGAAAAATAATAAAGGTCAAGGTTTTAAAATGTCTAGGTACTAGAGATCTGACATTTGCTTCCTAAAGCCACAGAAAGAATTTTCTTCCCCCAGTTCATTCCTGCTAGACAATGGGTTTTGTTATCTACTACATCATAATGGCTTGTGGTTGGTTAATCTGTATAACATTGAGAGCTGTGAGGCACTGTAACAGTGACCCCAGCAGTCAGCACGAAGCTTGACGTTTGTGCTAAGCTGTAAGGCAAGAGTGGTTGATCTATTTGATTTGTCCCCAAGTAGGGAGTGACTTAGTAGGAGGAGGAGGAGGAGGCTATGTGGGAGAAGGAAATGGCAGCCCACTCCAGTGTTCTTGCCTGGAGAATCCCAGGGATAGCGGAGTCTGGTGGGCTGCCGTCTATGGGGTCACACAGAGTCAGACACGACTGAAGCAACTTAGCAGCAGCAGCAGGCTACGTGAAAGCTGACCAAGGACACCGTGCTCTCTTGGAGAGGGCCCCATAGCATCTCATCATCTAGCATCATCTCTAAAAGAACCGTGCAACAGCACAGAGTGGGTTATTTTCTGGAGGATGGTCAAGCCAAACTCTGGCTTGGTTGGGTAGATGGGCTCTTCTTTAAATACAGATACTCTGGGGACTTCCCCGGTGGTTCAGTGGTTAAGACTCCACTTACCAATGCAGGGGGTGCGGGTTCAATCCCAGATCAGGGAGCTAAGATCCCTCTTCTTGTGGATTAAAAACCCAAAACATAAAACAGAAGCAATATTGTAACAAATTCAATAAAGACTTTTAAAATGGTCCACATAAAAAAAAATTTTTTTTTTTAAATACTGGCACCCTGTTCCTGACACAGATGAGGAGGCCTCTGAGAAAGGGACTCACTGAAGCAGAGCTGTATGCAATTGACTTACTTCTTATCAACAGCCTCCTTGGAAGAGGAGGAAACACCATAACAGCAAGTAAGAGGAGAGGGTTTTCACACAGGCATGCATCAGGGAGGAAGGGTTACCTGGCCCTGTAGATAAACCCTGAGAGTTGGCGTGGGTTCAGGAGGCCAGGGCTTCAGTCAATGCCTGTGTCTTCAAGGAAATCCTAGAACACAAAAATAACAAGCTAAGCTCTTTGGTATTTCTGGGTGTCAACTTCTGTCTGGGGTGTTCAGGACTCCTTTTTATCCGAAAGGTAAGCAAGATAAGTAAGCAGTTACGAGGCATCAGATGTGGGCTCTGTCTTTCAGAATTGCGGGTTAGCAAATGATGTTGAGTCACAACCAATAGCTTGCTGAATGACAAGGTGAATTACTCACAAAAGGTAAGATTGGGGTTTCAAAATTCTTTGTCACATAGCTTTAAAAGGGAACACATTAATCTTTACCAAAAAATCAGAGTAGGTACCAACAGGCCAGAAAGGATAAGCTAGGTTCTTTATAGACAAAGATGGCAGTGTGAGAGGCAAATGCTAGGATGGGGTTTGAAATATACTGGTTCCACCAGCCAGGAGCTAATCTCCCTTAGAGCAGTGGTTCTGAGCTTTGACTATACATTAGAATCACCTGGAAAGCTATATGTTTCCATAAGGCATCCTAGACTGAAAAATCAGACTCTCTGGGGTGTGGAGTCGGGCAGGCCTCAGTGTTTTCTGAACCTCTCTAGATGATTCCATCATGGGAATTGAGAACCAGCTGCCCTTGGACTGGAACTTTCTGCCATCACTCTAAGTTTCTGGGTGCTCTGCTTCCTCTCAGGATGTAAGAGTTTCTGTAGAAGCACTGATGCTTTGACACAGCAGAACAAGTAGCATATGGGAAACTCAGTAATAGACATATTCAAGACTCGAGGGGCTTCCCCAGTGGGATGAGAGGACAAGATGGTTGGATAGCATCACCAACTCAATGGATATGAGTTTGAGCAAATTCCAGGAGATAGTGAAGGACAGGGAAGCCTGGCGTGCTGCAGTCCGTGGGGTTGCAAAGAGTTGGACACAATGTGGCGACTCAAAAGCAACAACAAGCCTTGAACATACCTCAGTTAGTACATGACATTTTTTCATTGAGGAATAGTTGGTTTACAATGTTGTGTTAATTTCTGCTGTACATCAAAGTGATTCAGTTATACATATATACATTCTTTTTTATATTCTTCTCCAACCGTCTCTTATATCCTGCATTGGCAAGGAAGGCTCTTTACCACTAGCACCACCTGGGAAGCCCCTGTCATAGGATATTGGGTACAGTTTTCTGTGCTATACAGTAGGACCTGTTGTTTATCCATCCTGTATATAATAGTTTGCCTCTGCTAACCCCAACCTCCCAATCCTTCCCTCCCCCAGCTCCCTCCCCCTTGGCAAGCACAAGTCTGAGGTCTGTGTTCCTGAGTCTGTTTCGTAGATAGCTTCATTTGGGTCATATTTCAGATTCCACATGTAAGTGATATAATATGGTATTTTGTTCTCTTTCTGAGTTACTTCACTGTGATCATCTCTAGTTGCATCCATGTTGCTGCAAATAGCATTATTTCATTATTTTTTTCTGCATAGTGTCCCATTGTCTACATGTCCCACATCTTCTTTATCCATTCACCTGAGTACATGGCACTTTGAACTTGTTTGGAATGAGGGGAGATGAGTCTCAGCAAAGCCATACTCGCCTGCTATGCAGAGTCACTGCGTAAGATCTGTACGGCAGGGCAAGGCCCTGAGTCTGTGTTGGTCTCCACCATATCCTTGGGGCCCAGCCCAAGTCAGCAGAGAGCACGGGCTCGATACATGTGTGTTGAGGGGGATTGAATGGTTGTTTCAGGGGGACATTTCTTGTTTCAAACATTAAACCTTTTGGAGGAGAGATGGTGAACATAAAATCACTGAGCACCAAGAAGCTATTTAAGATACTTTTCATCAATTGATTCTGGGATATGAATACATCTGACTATTCTCAGGGAATGTGAAGAAAGAAAATAACAGAAGCATCTACAAGTTTAAGGCACTTCCCAGGTTCATAAAGTAACATGAACAAATCTGAGTGGAGAAAAATTTCACTGAGTTTATGAATAAGCAATAAAACACAGGGCAGACGTACCATATAGTGGTCTATACTCTGTTTCACAGAGAGGAAACTCAGCAAGCAGTGAGTTTGGCATGGTCTAGTCTCAGTGTAATAATTACATTTCCAATCATAGTTTCAACCTCAGAGCATAAGCTCACCACTAACATTTCACGCTTCCTGTCATTGACCTGATAGTAATGCAGGTCTATCATGATTGTGTGTACCAGCTCCTATTACACAGCTCAGAAAAGGCTTCACTATCTGAACAGGAAAATCTACACAACAGATCATAAACCTGTGAAGTTTACTTTCATCAGAAAACATTTACACGAATATCTGTGGTTTGTACTTCTCTGAAGTGATTGCATCTCCTGTCTAACAGCATACCTAAAAAAGTTTCAATCATGTTATAATCCCATTCCACATCTTTATTGGTATTTTAAAACCAACCTATACATATTGTAAACATTTCTAGGCAACAAAAAATGTAAACAGTTACTCTTGCCATCCTGGGTTTTATCAGTAGTATCCACTACAAGGAGTAAGGTGGTAAACTTTTGAAGCTCCTGCTGCTGCTGCTGCTAAGTCGCTTCAGTTGTGTCCGACCCTGTGCGACCCCATAGACAGCAGCCCACCAGGCTCCCCCGTCCCTGGGATTCTCCAGGCAAGAACACTGGAGGGGGTTGCCATTTCCTTCTCCAATGCTTGAAAGTGAGAAGTAAAAGTGAAGTCGCTCAGTTGTGTCTGACTCTTAGCAACCCCATGGACTGCAGCCCACCAGGTTCCTCCCTCCGTGGGATTTTCCAGGCAGGAGTACTGGAGTGGGGTCCCAATTAGGTGTATAAACCTGAGAAGCACTGTCACAGAGAATATTTAAATATTAAAGAGAAAGGACACTTAAGGATTTTATAATAGCCAGAGTTTGGCCTACCTTTCATTCTATTTATTCTTTACAACGATCAGATTTGGAAACTCTATTTATCACACAGAAAATCACCTAATGGATAGAAATGCATTCAATGCCACCTACTGGAAGTATAAATAGTGATATTGCAGGAAACATGTAAAGCATGTAAAAAGATAGCATATTCATATGCAACCAGCTTGTTCTACCAAAATATATTATAGGTTTTAACTTTTGGTATGGATAAAGAAACATGAAATGATAATGAAATTATAGTGTGTTTTTTTTTTAATATCAGTTGCTACTTGTCATTTCAGGAGAAAATTCTAAGCTACAAACTTTGAAAAACTTTATAGTTTAATGGTTAACACCCCCATTACCTCTTCCATAAAAACAACCATTTTTCAAGCTATCAGCAATATTTTTTGAAAAGTTCAAGCATATTAATATGACTAACCTTTCTCACTGAGTTCTCTGGTTCACAGCTGCTTTCACCGTGGAGTGAATTAGTGATCGAGTCAGGAGGAGGATGTGAGAGAGGCTTTGTCACCAACACCAGCACGCTTACATTAGTTTACCTCTCGGCTGATGAGAGAAGAGCCGCTGCAAGGGTGATGAGCTTAACGCCAGTCTGGCTCTCACTGAGGTGCTAAGAAGGGTCGCGGCCGCATGGCCTTCCTCAGGGCTGCGTGAGCTGAAGGGCACCTGAGGATCACCTAGAGAAACGTGGTTTGATTTACCATATACTGTTTACTCAAGGTCCCGGACTTAGTGAAGTTGCACGTTAATTTGGGTATTTCTGTCTGTTAGAGAAGCAATTTCTTCTGTCATTTGGGAAAAGATCCCCCAGATGACAATTCCTGTCCCCGTCAGACTTGTATATAACCCAGCAATCTTATCTTAGCGTTGTTACAGATGCCCGGCTTCTCAAATGCTCTTGGAGTCAGTTTTCATCTCTTCCTGGTTTTCTCACTGAAACAGAGCAAGATCCTATGATCCTTGTCCCTCATGTCCTCTGCCCGCCTTTTGTCTGTGGAAAAACTTTAGCCAAAAAGTAAATTTAATCAGAGAAGTGAGAAAAGGCAGCAACAAAGGAAAACAGTCCAAGAACAGCAATAATGCCAATGCCAAGAAAACAAACAGAAACAGTTTAGTCATTAAGCATGGTCAAGGGCTGTAAATAATATCCCGAGCCCTATCGTGTGGGCTGCCTTAGATACTGGAACTCCCACAAAGGGGAAGCAGTTAACTACAGGATGGCCAGACGATAGCCATGACGTATCTGCCACAATTCTGAGAATTTGCCTCAAGAAACTGCGGACAAACTGGCCTTGGTGCTGAACATTAATTGTACTTAAAACAATCACTATAAAGCTGGTCGGACCACTCAGGACCAATTTCAAAATGACTGTCAGAGCTGACTGTACTGCTGATGTCCATAGCTCCCCCCACCTGCCTATTGAAGCTCTTGCCCAGTTGCCCACTGGCTGTAGGAGGGGGAGATGACCTTTGGACAGGTGTTCCCCGCCCCACCCACCAGTGGCCAGCAACCAGAATGACGCACACTTTCCTTTCCTCCGACCTTACCTCTTTATTGGCTTTTGAATGGCAAGCAGCCAGACGCCTTTACATCATCAGTTAATAAGTTGACTTAAGTCTTTGTCACATGATCATTTTATTCACTTTAGAGAGTCATGTGACCTTTTGAAAGTTGTATTTGATCAGTTTTGAAGGTCATCCACTGAGATGGCTGAGAGGATTAACCCGATGGAGACAAACTGAATCTATTTGAGGGCACATGTTTTCTTGGCTTTTGAAGTGAATCCTGGGTGACAACACAACTCTCTAGTTATTTTTTTCTTTTTCTACTATATTATGTACTTGTTTTTATGTCTGGCTTGTACCCCTTCAGTAAGTCAGTCTTGAGCAGCAATGATGGGTGTTTGCCATTATGCTCTGACTACTGGGTGGTCTCTAATGAAGACCTGTTCTCTGTTGGGTGAGAGATGACAGAGAATCCAGTTAGTAGTCTTCTTCTTTGTTTTTGGTTTTTAACAAATCTGTTTGTCTGCTTGCAACCTTAAATCAATTAAGAATTACGTGCTCGCTGTAAGAAAAGTAACCCTAAGGTTTTGCGTTTCTGGTTCACTTCTAATCTGTAGCTAACGTGCAAGGATAGAAGTTTTCCCTCTGTGTGTCTGCATGTCTATAACGGATAAATTAAAAAAAATAAACTTAAAAATATAATTAAGAAAGGCCTTCACCTCTCATTGAGTAATAGAAATATTTTCCTTGGAGTATTACTCAGCCATTAAAAAGAATACATTTGAATCAGTTCTAATGAGATGGATGAAATTGGAGCCAGTTATACAGAGTGAAGTAAGCCAGAAAGAAAAGCACCAATACAGTATACTAACTCATATATATGGAATCTAGAAACATGGTGATGATAACCCTGTATATGAGATAGCAAAAGAGACACAGATGCATGGAATGGACTTTTGGACTTTGAGGGCGAGGGAGAGGGAGAAGGGGGGAAGGTTTGGGAGAATGGCACTGAAACATGTGTGCTGTCATGTGGGAAACGAATCGTTGGTCTATATTCAGTTCAGGATACAGGATGCTTGGGACTGGTGCACAGGGATGATCCAGAGAGTTGATGTGGAGTGGGAGTTGGGCAGGGGGTGTTCGAGATTGGGAACTCATGTACACCTGAGATGAAAATAAAATAAAATAAAAATTAAAAAACAAACAAAAAAAGAAATATTTTCCTAACACTAGAGGCTATTAAAAAGCGAGATTATGATGTCTCTTAAAGGAGTACTGTTATGATTAGTTTTTAAACATAATCACTTATATGAGTCAAATACTCCTTCAAAACCCAGAAGACAAAGAAACTGAACTTCCTCTAGTATTTTGTATGTTAGAATTTTAAGAAAAATATTTTTCTTACGGAAATTGCTAGCTTGGAAGCATTTTAAGGATTCTGGTTTACATAATGACAGTCCATTTCCAGCATTACCTGGAATCTTGTTAAAACTTGAAATTCTTGAGTCCCAACCCAGACTGACTGAATCAGAAACTCTGTGGGTGTGACTCAGAAATATGTATTTTAACAAGCCTTTAGACGGTTCTTTTCATACTGTTCATGGGGTTCTCAAGGCTAGAACACTGAAGTTGTTTGCCATTCCTTTCTCCAAACTACCTTGTTCAAACTTCCTTACAAGTGCAGTCATCTCACATGCTAGCAAAATAATGCTCAAAATTCTCCAAGCCATGCTTCAACAGTATGTGAACCATGAAATTCCAGATGTTCAAACTGGATTTAGAAAAGGCAGAGGAACCAGAGATCAAATTGCCAACATCCACTGGATAATCAAAAAAGCAAGAGAATTCCAAAAAAATTCTGCTTTATTGACTATGCCAAAGCCTTTGACTGTGTGGATGACAACAAATTGTGGGAAATTCTGAAAGAGATGGGAATACCAGACCATCTGACCTGCCTCCTAAGAAATCTGTATGCAGGTTAAGAATCAACAGTTAGAACTGGACATGGAACAACAGACTGGTTCCAANTCCAAAAAAATTCTGCTTTATTGACTATGCCAAAGCCTTTGACTGTGTGGATGACAACAAATTGTGGGAAATTCTGAAAGAGATGGGAATACCAGACCATCTGACCTGCCTCCTAAGAAATCTGTATGCAGGTTAAGAATCAACAGTTAGAACTGGACATGGAACAACAGACTGGTTCCAAATCAGGAAAGGGGTATGTCCAGGGTGTGTATTGTCANGAGAAGGGGACGACAGAGGATGAGATGACTGGATGGCATCACTGACTCAATGGACGTGAGTCTGAGTGAACTCCGGGAGTTGGTGATGGACAGGGAGGCCTGGCGTGCTGCGATTCATGGGGTTGCAAAGAGTCAGACATGACTGAGTGACTGAACTGAACTGAACTGAGAGGCTGAACTGAACTGAACAGATGGTTCTGATATACACTGAAATCTGAGAACTAATTGATTAACCCAGGGGAAACTGCTTAGTTCAACTCACTGTTGTTGTTCAGCCTCTCAGTCGTGTCTAACTCTGCGACATCATGGACTACAGCATGCCAGTCTTCCCTGTCCTTCACCATCTCTAGAAGCTTGCTCAAATTTATATCCATTGAGTCAGTGATTCCATCCAATCATCTTGTCCTCTGTTGTCCTCTTCTCCTGCTTTCAATCTTTCCCAGCGTCATGGTCTTTTCCAAGGAGTCAGTTCTTTGCAACAGGTGGCTAAAGTATTGGAGTTTCAGCATCAGTCCTTCTAATGAATATTCAGAACTGATTTCCTTTAGGATGGACTTGTTGGATCTCCTTGCAGTCCACGGGATTCTCAAGTCTTCTCCAACACCACACTTCAAAAGCATAAATTCTTAGGCATTTAGCTTTCTTTATGGCCCAACTCATACATGACTACTGGAAAAACCATAGCTTTGACTAGATGGACCTTTGTCTGCAAAGTAATGTCTCTGCCTTTTAATACTCTGTCTAGTTTTGTCATAACTTTTCTTCCAAGGAACAAGAGTCTTTTAATTTTGTGGCTGCAGTCACCATCTGTAGTGATTTTGGAGCCCAAGAAAATAAAGTCTGACACTGTTTCCATTGTTTCCCCATCTATTTGCCATGAAGTGATGGGAACAGATGCCATGATCTTCATTTTTTGAATGTTGAGTTTTAAGCCAGTTTTTTCATTCTCCTCTTCCACCTTCATTAAGAGGTAAAAACTGTTTATTGTTAATTCAAAGTACCAGTTTTAGTGAAGTCACAAGTTAGCTTGTAGATTTCTGTCCTTAGAGACGCTGGTAATTTCTGTCCTGTGGAAAAGATTTGGTTTATGATTAAAGGTTAGGGTTTATGGCTTTGTTGAACATTAATCAGATTTGTGTCTCACTCAGCAATCTTTTACTAATATTGCCTAAAATACTTAGCTCCTGAAATTAGTTTTACCATCTTACTGATTTCCTTACCAGTTAATTAGCTGAATAAAACCTTTGACAGGTGTTCAACTTAAACTTACATAAGCATAAAAGCTTTTTGAAAATTGGAGTTTTTAAAAATTTTTTGATCTTCCCATGCAGCATGTGGGATTTTAATTCTCCGACCAGGGAACAAACCCACACCCCTGCAGTGGAAGCAAGGATTCCTTTTTTTTCTATTAAAAATGTTTATTGTCAATATTTTGCTTTGTAGAGATAACAGTTATAGCATGCTTTTCTACTTTAATACTTGATAACTATTTGATCTGCTACTTTTTAAATTTTATTTTTAATTGAAGGATAATTGCTTTACAAGTAGTGTGTTGGTTTTTGCCAAACACCAGCATGAATCAGCCATAGGTATATGGCTCCCCTCCCTCTTGAACGCCCCTCCCCATTCCACCCTTTTAGGTCATTGCAGTGCCCCAGTTGAGTTCCCTGAGTCATAGAGCAAATTCCCATTGGGAAGCGTGAATTCTTAACCACTAGATGGCCAGGGAAGTCCCTTGAAAAATTTTGCTAATGTATTTCACTCTGTGGCAGTAATGAGCCCTAGTCCTGTACGAGACAGTGAGCACCTTGACAGCAGGACTGTTTTTGCTCAATATTTAAGCCTCACATCAAGCAGTGTCTGGTACATGAGCTCTAAATAAATTTTTATGCAATCAACAAACACTACCTAAAAGGTGTTTAATTTTTGAAAGAGGAATGTTATAACTGGCCCTAATTATCATTCCTGTTGTTTTAATTAACTTTGTCTATTTCTTAAAGGAATTTTCTGGGGCTTGTTATCAGGGAACCTGGGGCTAAAAGGCATAGCATTGGAAAGGGGAATTTTTTTCAAGATACTCTCTGAGCTCTGTTGGTTGTCAACCTGAGTCAGACCAGGAAAGAAGTGGTTATTTTAGAGTCAATCCCAGCATATGCTTTTTGGTGCCTGTTCTGTTGTGGAAAGCACTTGCAAACAATACTCAAGAGTGATATGCCCAAATGGATCACTGGGTTTTGTTACTTTATGGTTCAGCAGTAATGAATTGGCCGGCAATGCAGGAGATTCAAGAGATGTTGGTTCCATCCCGGGGTTGGGAAGATCCCTTGGAAGAGGAAATGGCAACCCGCTCCAGTATTCATGCCTGGAAAATTCCATGGACAGAGCCTGGCGAGCTCTGTCAGATCACAAAGTGGCTGAGTGCATATACCCACATAGACACACACACGCAATATGAACAGGAACTAACACTTCATGGATATGGGCTATTAGTAAGAAAATAACCAAATGGAAGGTGAATGGTGCTGGTGAAATCAGTTTAGAGCATATGCCTGACATGGGGGAAGCACTAGTACTTCTTTTACATATGACTGAGCTTGCTTTGGAGCGAACATCTATCATTTTTTTCTCCCCGTGGTTTTCCTTAGGTAGACTGTGCCTCCTGCCTTCCAGGTGGTCTGGGGGCAGGGGTGGGTTGTTGAACAGTCATCCCCTTTCTCCCCTCAACTCCATACAGTGGTGCATTTATATCCAGGGGAAATGGACTTCTGCCTCCTGGAGAATTTAATCCTGAGCCCAACGATGAATGAGGGGATTTAAGCATTACCAAAGAGGCACCCAACATGGCTGGCCATGACTTCCTGATTGAGATAGCTGGTCTAGTTTCAACCTTTGGGACTGCCTGCTTCTTCAGCTTTTCCTTCCATTAATTCCTGTTGCTTAAACTAGCTAGATCAAGTTTATGTGGCTTGCAACCCACTGTAGTAACTGATGTCACAGCTGTTTTCCAGATGAAGTGACTTAACCCAAGTCCCACCCTCAGTGGTCACACCAACTGCGAGCTCCTGCTCTCTCTTCCAGATGTTGGTGCAGCGTGAGTTTATAGTGCTCCTGGAGTAGAAGGAAAAAACATCTGACTTTTATTGAATAAATGAGTTCTCTTTCCCAGACGACTTTTCCTACTGAAAAGCTTATTCACGGGAGAAAAATATTCTCAATATCCTTCTAGAAATGGTAATAAGTCTATGCTGATTAACTTACATTGAATTTATTTTAACTGTATTGTTTGATCTAATGGAGTACCCTGGCAGGACAGAAGGGTTAAACTAAAAATGCTAAACAATTCCCTTAATAATCTTATGTAATTATAAAGAAAAAGCTGCAGGCAAACAGCAAAAAAGGACTTTATTCATTTATAACATCATTTTGTAAACAATCACACTGTGCATTTTGAAATTCAATAATAACAAATTTTTTTCTATGGATTTATAGCAAACTCTATATAAAGTCAATGAGTTAATACAAGAGTGAAGATGAATAGGGAGGAATAATTTCCAAAAACGTTAAATTACAGCACTTGATACAAAGACAGATAACCATCTGTACCATAAAAATTTACATGCCACAAAACACTCACTTATAATTTTAAATATGCAGTAAAACACATTTATTTAAAAAAAATCATCAACATTAACTTTTTTATAAACCAGTGACTCAGAGGAATACTTATTAAAACTTACTAAAAATCAGTAAATATTGCAACTGAGGTAAAAATTTATAAGTAAACAAAACTATCCTTTATAAGGGCCGAAGGTAAACCGAAGGGCAGACAACACTTTTTGATAACTCCTGTCTACTCCTTGATGTTCTGAAGCAGTTTCAATAAATGGGACTCAATAACCTGTTGGACTAAAACAGACAGGTATCAAGACTACAGCACGCTCATTACAAAATTTTAAAAACTATCTAATTTAACTTAACCTCACCAACTTTTTCCTAAAATAATTTCTAATTAGGATATACTCATAGCTTGAGGGAGATAAGATTACAATCCAATACATAAAACTTAGTTTATCACTGGCTTAACAGTTGTTCAAGTTATTGGATTTTACTGTTTTTGGTTTCTAAATTTTGGAACTGAAGAAGAGTCCAGAATATAAGGCTGTTCTAAGGAACAGAGAAAGGGCAACTATCAAGCATTGTTTAAACAGTGTGCTAGGAAACATTAAACATACCTGTAAATAGGTGCACACTTATCCTCCAGCAACTAATTATTTGGGTGGGTGAAAAGTAACAGTAACAGACTCATTTCTAGACTTTGTAGCAATCTGTTGATTTTGCCCACAATTAAAAGTAGATGTCAGGAGTTAGGATAACATACATGGTCTATGACTGCAAGTGGTGAGAACAGTGTGGACCACTGTTCTATTATCATAGAACTTTACTAAAATGGAACCTGAGAATTCTAAAACACTTACCACTTCTATAGCCCAGGGCTACAGCTAGATCCATAGAATTATACCCAGAGTCAGTTTCAATTGTTGGGTCGGCTCCATTTTCTATACCAAAATAGAAACAGTTACAGAAACAAAATGAACATGTGGATGTGTTTGTCTATGGTGGCTCCTGTGCAAATAGCAGGACAGCTTTTTAGCAAATTTGGAGGGTATTTTCGGGATGGTCTGAGAAAGTACAGAGTACAGGACGGGCACAGAATTCACTCTGGTGGGTCAGAGGGAAGACACTTTAAACATACAGGCATCCTCTAGAGCGACCGAAACTAATACACAACTACAGATGGAACTTTGGCGTAAAGACACTGCAGACGGAGACAAGAAAAAGGAGCCATGGGCTCACATGTGAGCTCTGAAAGCAAAGCAGCAGGGACAGATGCTGTGACTGCAGGCATGCTGTGGACGGAGCCGTGGCTTACACGAGAACCTTAGGGAAGGGGCTGCTCCAGGGGTGCATGATGTATTCAGTGACAGCTCATGATGCTCGTGAGGCCAGCTTGTGAAAAAATAACATCTCCATGTGGCATTTTCTCAGTGTTTCCGCTTTTGCCTGCTTACCTAAGAGCATTTTCACACATTTCACATGATTTCCGTGTACAGCGTAAAGCAAAGGTGTCCCTCCATTCTGGGGGAAAGAAAACAGGTGAATTAGCTTTTCAAGGATAAGATTCAAATAATTTAGTGCTGCTGTGTGAAGCTTTACTAAGACTTGGGCATGTAAAAGTAGTTTAAGCTAATTTAAAACTTTTGTGAGGAATACTTAAATCAGAATTAGGACAGTAACTTTCTAAGTATTCCATTAACTAAAGGTATTCTAAGGGTTTAATAAAGTATAGTTTTCCAAAATCTAAAAATTATAGACTCACCCAATCATATTCATTTACATCAACTCCACAGTCCAGCAGCATTTTGACAATATCTGTGTAGCCCTTACTACAGGCCAATGACAGTGCACTTTCTCGACCTTTTCCTAAAAGCTGGGGATCGGCACCCTGGAGTGGGAAACGGAGAGAAAAGACTTCTCAGGTTTTTGAAAGTAAGAATATTGTTACTTTCGTCAATAATAATTACAGGTCAGGTAATGTTCTGGGGTTAACACAGTACTAACACAAACGTCTACTCCTGGATGCTCCGTTATCAAGGTCATCTGAAGGTCTTCCTTTCTCCCTCCACCTGGATCCTAACTGTCTTGCCACCTGGAGTCAAATTACATCTTCTCCAAGAAGCTTCTCCTACAGACTTCTTCCCCATTGCGCTTAGGAGGCGCTGGGCGTTCACTTCTCTCTCTCTCTGCTTCACTCTCTAGTCACTCTGCTTCGTGAGTGACTAGACTTGCCTGTTTAACTAGATCCGAGTTCCACAAGAATATGAGGAAGAGCATGTAAACTTTCTTTTTTTGATCCTCTACCATGACATCTAGCTGGCTGGAGATACAAAAACTGCTATATACTTAACTGAACTTGAGTAACTGTACATATACATTGTCTGAGGCGTTCTCCTTACATTCTGAAGTAGAAACTCTACCACAGCTATTTGCCCGTGTGCTGCAGCCCACATCAGAGGGGTAAATCCTTCTTCGTCCGTGTGGTTGATAACATTTTCTATTTAAAAGAAAAGCAATTTTTGTGATCTAATTTAACAACCACATATTAATATCTCTATGAAAATACTGGCGTTCTAAAAAGGTGACTATTACTCAATGAGGTTCATACTGTGCTGATTCGGGTTCACTGAACTCCTACTGTGTTTTTGCAATTTTCAGTCTGAATGTATTAAAATATGCCTCAATGTACATAGCTGAGTTCAAACAGTACATTACTAAAAGTATAAACTACTGGATACAACATAATGCTAGGTACAGGACAGTCCATAGAACACCGGACTCAGAATCAGGAGACCAGAGTTTGAATGCTGACTGTTGCTTTCCAGCAGTGTGACTCTAGGCTTGTCATTTAATTTCTCTAACATCCAGAATAAGACTTCGCTCATCTCAAAGTAAAACTGGGAGGATCACGATAAAACTTAGGTTAATGATAGCCCTTAGCATTATTTAAATACATATAGAAAGTCCAAAATCTTATTAAAGCTAGTTAACATTGCTGCCTTTGAATTTTCTCAAATTTTGGGTATTATAATGTGAATGAAAACGGAATCATTTGAAAAACAGTTTTATGCAATTCTACCTCAAAACCAATTTTGTTCCCTAGACTCAGTCTACTGGGTCCACAGTTTCGTCCCTAAATTTATTTAGTATATTAAGAATAAGACCTTGATATACTTATAAACAAACAAAAGATAAAATAAGTCTTTCTTATAAAAGAATGACATGATTCTAAATGATGAAATGAGCCTTTCTTATAAAATAATGACATGATTAAAAAAACCACTCTTTAATCATATGCTCTGCATTCAACTGATAATGTTGGGACAACTGGCTAGTTTTTTGAAAAATGAAAATAAGAGTAAAGCTCCATGTTTACCTCATTACACCAAAACATGTTCCACATAGATTAAAGAAATGTAAAAAAGGAAACCACAGAAATTCTAGAATAAGGCATGAGTGAATTTATTTATAAACGTGGAGTAGGAAATCATCTCTAAGCAAGATATAAAACTCAAGACGTCACAAGGATAAAAGTTTACCACTTAAAAATGGTAAGCTTTTGTTTGAAAATATAAAGTCAAAGGAAAAATGCGAAACTGGGAAAAAATTATATGCAACATAAGCAAAAAGTGAACTTCTTTATTTAGGTAAGAGCTCATATAAATCAATATAAAACAGGCAGTTCACACAAAAAGAAATTCAAATAGACCATAATTTTAAAAAGGCAAACAAAACCAAGATGAAATACCATTTTTTACCCATGAGATTAGCAAAGATTAAAGTCTGATAGTATTCTGTGTCAGTGAGGTTATGGGGAAGCAGAAACTCTAACTCTGGTGTGAGGACAGGGCAAACATCTGGTTATATATATATATAAATAAAAATTCATGTACATTTTGATTCAGTAAATATACTTATAGGAATTTACCCTATGGATATACTTCAAAACAATGCCAACAATATTGTTAAAATAAAAACAAACTGGAATCAACTACTACCAGGGGGACTCATTAAAAAATAAAGAAAATAGCATATACACATGCAATACAATGCAAAGCCACAGACCTACTAAAAAAGAATGAAATGGATGTTTGTGTGTTTACACGGAAATATTTCAAAATTTAAGTGAAAAAAGTGTAATGCAACGTGTATTTTTTTTTTTTTTTCAAAAAAAGCACATACATATTCTCACATATAGTCCCAAGTATAAATAGAAATATTTTCCAGAAAAGTCTTCTGAAAATGTAAGAAACTTACAGTGTGTGCATTTGGAGAAAAGTCTAGGGTGGTAAGTGAAGCTGTAACTTCTATACATGATATTACTATTTTTTAAATAATCTATTATTATTATTTAAATAATCTTTTTATTATTTTTTTAGATTATTATTTTAAAAAATCTATTGAGTTATCTGTCTGGTGAGATTATGCAACCATTTCTTTTTTGTTTTTATACTCTCTTGTATAAAAATAAAATAATAACAAATCTGACAAATCCTATTAAATTTGTTTTAAATACATTCTGAAAAATAGGCTAGTACCTTGTTCGATTCGAGTAGCCAGGTAGAGCATCTCTCCCTGGGCAGCCAGCTGGTGAACAGATAAAGCTGAAACAATACCATAAAGAAGTTTCATGTGTATCTGTAGGGTACACTGTCATCATCTCATTGTTTATGTTCGTGTAGCCATTTTCTTCTCCAAAACACAATCCATCATTTTATTGTTTAGGAGACGCACGTTCAATCCCTGGGTTGGGAAGATCCCCTGGAGAAGGGAGTGGGTATCCACACCAGTACTCTTGCCTGGAGAATTACATGGACAGAGGAGCCTGGCAGACTATAGTCCACGGGGTCGCAAAGAGTCAGATACCACTGATTGAGTAATACTTTCACTTTTCAACTTAAAATGTAGCCTAACATTTGCAAATGTCAGCAATATCTTAAACATATAAGAGTCTGAGAATTGACTCATATATGTTTAAGGTAATTCTGAGAGCTGCAAAGTGTTACTTGTCAATGAATATGCAAATTGTTTGATCAATTATTAATAATTCAAATTGTTACTGATCTTATCAATTAAAGAAATGGTTTAGGTACTTAATTTTGAAAATCTCTCTTGGAACTTTCCTGGTGGTCCAGTGTCTAAGACTCTGTGCTCCTAATACAAGGGGCCCAGGTTCAATCCCTAGTCAGGGAACTAGATCCTGCCCTAACTAAGACCTGGTACAGACAAATAAAAATAATAAATAACTAAAAAGTTTAAAATCTCTCTGTCCAAGCTTATAAGGAAGTTGGGTCTAAAAGACTCTTGTGTTTTAATTGACTGAATTCAAGTCCCAAATATTATTTCTTGAAATAATGGGTATTTCTTAACTTTAGGAGAACTGAGGAAATGAAAAACTAGCCTTGAGAGTAAATTCTTGAGTGCAGACTTAGCTCTGGCCAATTAGCTGTGGGAGCCTGGAGAGCTGATTAAACATTTTTGTGTGTATCATGAGGGCTGTGAACCACATGATCTCCAGCTGTTTTTTTTTTAAGCTCAAAAACTCTACGGTTTTGGGGAATTCCCTGGTGGTCAAGTGGTTAGGACTCAGTGCTCTAACTGCAGGGGCCTGGGTTTGATCCCTTGTTGGGGAACTAGGATCCCTTAAGCCTCTCAGTATGTTTAAAAAAAAAACAGTAACTATGGCTGGAATATTTTAAGGTAATCTCTTTATTTTAAAACAAAGCCAAACAGGCACATTTATATCATAGCTCACTTTAAAATTAGTATCACTCAATCCTTGACTTCAGGTGATGTGACTGGGTGGCCTTAATACAGAAAGGAAAGCAATTGGGAGCCATATGCAAATTTACATAAATGTCAATAACACAAAAATCAGCCTGAGGTGGAGTTAAGAGCCATGAACTCTTCCTGGCTTACCTGTCACAACATTGATTCAAAATCTGGAAGGATATAATGTTTCCAAAGTAAAGACATATATTTCACCATGCTTTAGAATATAGACACATTTACCTTCTAGTCTCAAATACAGTTCCTAACATCAAACTGCTGACTGGTTTTCTCTCATTAAGAAATCTGAACTATATGAAGTATTTTCTAACTTATACAGAAAATCTTCATTTTATTTCTTTTAGAATAATTCTACATCTTAAAAATTGTAAATTCAAAGTTTTTAAAGAGGTAGTTTCATATTCATATTATATTCTGATTACAAATTATATTAGAGATCACTCAGTTTTTACTACAAATCACTTGTTGATCAGTGAACTAGTTTACAAGTAAAACTACAAGAACACAGAAAGACAATTTCTTGCTTTGCCCAAAGTTCAGAATAACTCATTTTTCAGAGTTTTATAATTCATTTTTTACTATAGTTTTTTACTAAACTTTTTACTATAGTTTTTATAGTAAAACTATGAAGGTTTTAAGAATTAAAGTTTCAATCCATTCTCAACAGAGAAACATAAAACATGAAATATTTGAATATGTGATAATATGTGAAAGTTTTAAATTACTAAAACTATCAGGATATCACTTATGCTTTCCAAAACAGGATATGAATTTAATGAAAATAATGTTTCAGCCAAAGTCTGGAAACTATTACATTAGCACTAACAATATTTTCGTACAGCAGTGGGAAATACTTACAATTTGCCAACAGAGGTGTGGTTGAGACCTCATTTCCTCTGTGTTTGTTGGTTAAAGTAGTGGACTGCTTTATGGGTGAGAAGTGCTTTGTTGTAGACGGAGTGTAGACATGCCTTACTTGAATTCCCGGAGAAGGAGATGTATGGATATTGCATTCAGCTAGGTAAAATTAATTCAAACACATTAAAACAATATTTTAACAACAAAGCATTTCAAAGTTCTATGTCAATGTTCACATTAAAAAAAAAGACAATATGTATAATATCTTCAACTGGTTCTCAAGTGACATTACTTTTTGCCATAAAAAATTTGTACTAGTGAAAGTTCCAGANTCAGCTAGGTAAAATTAATTCAAACACATTAAAACAATATTTTAACAACAAAGCATTTCAAAGTTCTATGTCAATGTTCACATTAAAAAAAAAGACAATATGTATAATATCTTCAACTGGTTCTCAAGTGACATTACTTTTTGCCATAAAAAATTTGTACTAGTGAAAGTTCCAGAAAAAAAAAATCAATATTAATCTTGAGCAATATTATCCAGAGAGGTTTTTTTTAACTCAGTAGATGGTTTTAAATCTACAGTATGATGACAGATTTCACTGCATTAAAGCACAGGAAGCTAATGCCAATCACATATTCATGGAATTAATTCATTTATAAAAGGCACACATAATTTTTTTTCTCCTATAATTTTAAAAGGTACAATAAGAAACGTTAGTAGAGAATCTGTAAGTAAACAAAGGTCAAACAAGAAAAAAAAATCAACATGTACTTATGGACATTATATAACATGAAATTATTTAATTCTGGTTTCTGTGAGATTCTAGAAAACCATATTACAAGGTGACTTCCAAACTCTCTTCCCAAACTAAAATTTCATGAACAGAAAGGAAAAAACAAACAAACAAAAACAAAACAAATGCAGATATTTATACCATAACTTTCAACCTTTAAATAGGACAGATGCCACCTCCAGGTCAGAGTTAACTTGATCTTGAATATTTTTACTATCCTCTTCATTTAAGGACTTCACAAACCGAGAACAGACATTCATATCAAATCGGTTAGGCAGTATGAATTTCATTCCCATGGCAACACCCTGAGCTGCTCCTTCTTCTGCACTTGAGTCCAGCTGATGTTCTATTTTAATGTCTGGCATGCCACTTAGACTGTAACTGCTAGGACACTCTTCCACTATCAGTTGTGCTCCAATATCCAGATTTGCTGATGTAGCCATGATTTCAACTGAGTTTCAACAGTTAAAACATTTCTTCATGATTTCTTCTTGGTTTTAGAAGAATGGTATACTATGTATTCTTTGAATTGGGGTATTAAAACATCTGAAAGAAAAAAAATTAAAAGTATATCAACTTAATGTACAGAAAATAATCATTTTCAATCACAGATGCAAACAGTGCTCTTATAAGCTTCGATAGATAATAAAAAGCATACAGCATTCAAAGGTAGAAAAACCTGGGTCTGCATCCAAGTTTCATCATTTATTAGCTGATGTGAATCTGTATAAGTTCCTCAACCTCTCTAAGCCTCAATCTCACTTGTAAAATGGGGATATACCAATAATCTCACAGGATCTTGACAAATACATTTTCACCTCCACTACTAGGTCCCAACAAACTGTACCTACCCTTACCTTCCCTTTCCTATTCCTGAATACCGCAAACTGGATTTTTTAAAAATCAGGCTAACAACAAAAATAAACTCTCCATGTAAAAAATATTAACCTCTAATCTGAGGTTCATTTTTTAACATGCTGTTTATAACTGGTTCTCAGTTTGAATTTAAGAAAAAGGTAGAACCCATTTGTACCCAAATATATCAGCAACTACAGTATCCTTGATTCCTGAGTAGTGAAAGGCTTTACAAAGTCTTGGTTATGATAACTGAGGATCTATTAATCAGTTTTTGTTCAGATCAAGTGTTAGCAACTTAATACAGGTTTTATTAATATGAAAAACGACAATTTTCATTTTTATGAAAAATAAAAAGTAGACTATGAATTGGTTTCCTTTGCTTTACCATCTCTAGGATATTAAGATTTAAGTATAATTTTTGGCCCCAATCTTTGTAATAAGTATTAAGAAATAAGGATTAATGATTTTTATCCAAATATTGTCAAGACATAAACTCAAAAAATGTGAATTCTCAAAATACAGGTTATAAGCACACCTGTTACTGAATCATTTACCACTGTTTTAAATGAGTTTTCAGTAAGGTAGTCCCTGGCACTTTCCCATGGACCTTAATATATATAATCTGAAGAGAAATTTCATTTTTGTACCTAAATTTGCTTCTAAAAAAAGAACTCCAAGATATATAATTGTCCTAGATACATAGTCACTGAGACAGGAAGAAAATAAATAGCATCCAGTTAATTTCTTCATAGTCTTTCCAGTGGCTCAGTTGTAAAAAATTCGCCTGCCAGTGCAAGAGATGCGGGTTCAATCCCTGTGTTGGGAAAAAGGAAATGGCAACCCACGCCAGTATTCTCGCTTGAGAAACCCCATGGACAGAACGGCCTGCCAGGCTGCGGTCCACGGAGTAGCAAAAAGAGCGGGACAGGACTTAGGGACGAAACAAACCAATTTTATCACGTTAAGGCTTACTGCCTCTTAGAAATTTTGAGGGTGCAGGGTGTTTTAAAGTTGTACAAACTAAAAGGGGATCACAGTGGAGCAAAAGTTGGCAAATCATACATTTTACAGATAGCCCCTGTTTACAGTGTTAAAACATCTTCCGAGATTTTTATAACAGTCCTTTTTATGTTTGTATTTAATTTTTATAACAACCCTTTGAGTAGCCAGGGCAGGTAATCATAATCAATGTCCACTGTAAAGAAGAGAAAGAGGGAGCTCATGACTGCCATCACTCCATTCATTAAAATAAAAAGCAGCACTAAAGTAAAAGAAACCAATTCTTTCTAAACCAAGTGGAAATAGAATCTTGGCACCAATCTAAAGAGGAGGAGAGGCAAAATTGACCGGTTAAGCCATAATTTTGAAGTTTAAGAAAAGAAGGGGCGGGGAGGGGGAGACGATGCAGAAGAGGAGGCGATGGAAAGCTAGGATTACTTCAACCAGTCAGAGCCCAGGGAGNTGGTTCTCAGTTTGAATTTAAGAAAAAGGTAGAACCCATTTGTACCCAAATATATCAGCAACTACAGTATCCTTGATTCCTGAGTAGTGAAAGGCTTTACAAAGTCTTGGTTATGATAACTGAGGATCTATTAATCAGTTTTTGTTCAGATCAAGTGTTAGCAACTTAATACAGGTTTTATTAATATGAAAAACGACAATTTTCATTTTTATGAAAAATAAAAAGTAGACTATGAATTGGTTTCCTTTGCTTTACCATCTCTAGGATATTAAGATTTAAGTATAATTTTTGGCCCCAATCTTTGTAATAAGTATTAAGAAATAAGGATTAATGATTTTTATCCAAATATTGTCAAGACATAAACTCAAAAAATGTGAATTCTCAAAATACAGGTTATAAGCACACCTGTTACTGAATCATTTACCACTGTTTTAAATGAGTTTTCAGTAAGGTAGTCCCTGGCACTTTCCCATGGACCTTAATATATATAATCTGAAGAGAAATTTCATTTTTGTACCTAAATTTGCTTCTAAAAAAAGAACTCCAAGATATATAATTGTCCTAGATACATAGTCACTGAGACAGGAAGAAAATAAATAGCATCCAGTTAATTTCTTCATAGTCTTTCCAGTGGCTCAGTTGTAAAAAATTCGCCTGCCAGTGCAAGAGATGCGGGTTCAATCCCTGTGTTGGGAAAAAGGAAATGGCAACCCACGCCAGTATTCTCGCTTGAGAAACCCCATGGACAGAACGGCCTGCCAGGCTGCGGTCCACGGAGTAGCAAAAAGAGCGGGACAGGACTTAGGGACGAAACAAACCAATTTTATCACGTTAAGGCTTACTGCCTCTTAGAAATTTTGAGGGTGCAGGGTGTTTTAAAGTTGTACAAACTAAAAGGGGATCACAGTGGAGCAAAAGTTGGCAAATCATACATTTTACAGATAGCCCCTGTTTACAGTGTTAAAACATCTTCCGAGATTTTTATAACAGTCCTTTTTATGTTTGTATTTAATTTTTATAACAACCCTTTGAGTAGCCAGGGCAGGTAATCATAATCAATGTCCACTGTAAAGAAGAGAAAGAGGGAGCTCATGACTGCCATCACTCCATTCATTAAAATAAAAAGCAGCACTAAAGTAAAAGAAACCAATTCTTTCTAAACCAAGTGGAAATAGAATCTTGGCACCAATCTAAAGAGGAGGAGAGGCAAAATTGACCGGTTAAGCCATAATTTTGAAGTTTAAGAAAAGAAGGGGCGGGGAGGGGGAGACGATGCAGAAGAGGAGGCGATGGAAAGCTAGGATTACTTCAACCAGTCAGAGCCCAGGGAGAAGGGGGAGAGCGGCCCTAACGAAATAAAATGGGCAACTGGGTTATTTCCCAGTGGGTGTTAATAACAGGAACCCCCTGCCCCCCGTTCTTCTTCATTCTCGAGTTGCCCTACGAGGAAAGGAAGGTGCTATGAGAATGAATGATGCCTCACAGGCGACAGGTGTCCCGGCGTCCCAGGACAGGAACCCGTTGGAGGGGAGACTGTGGCAGAGAGGGAAGTCTCGTTCTGTCGCCGCCCGCCGGCTCTGCCCGAAAAAAATCCCAGCGCAGCTCCGGCACGGCGGGCGGAAACTCCGGCTCAACCGCGGCGGGCTGGCCCCGGCAACAGGGACCGGAGGCTGCACGGGTCGGGGCGCAGGGCCTGACGACCACTCTCGACAGTCCACAGCGAGTCGGGCCTCTCCATCTGCGGCCAGAGTCACTGCAGGATCCCAACCAAGCCCCGGCTTGTTGTGATCGCGACGTCACTTCCGATTTCTACTTTCGGTTTCCGGCCAAAAAGCGTTCGGCGTCGTTGCAGCCGAGAGGACTTCCAGGTATTTTCCCGCCGCTGTGCTGCGCGATCTTTACGGTCCTAGTAACTACAGAGATAGCGTCACTTCTGCCATGGATCTGGGTCTACCGCCAGGCCTTGGCCTCTCGCTCTAGCCACGCCTCCTCCTCCACCATAGCCCCGCCCACAGGACCCGCCCCTGCGTCACCCAGGCTGCGTGTCCCTGACGTCACCTTCGTGCGACCCGACGGGCTCTCCTGTTCGCGGCGTGTTTCAGGGGTTTCTTACAGTATCCACGTGATCTTCTGCATGTTCTCCTGCATAGTCAGGAAGAGGACTGGCGGAGTCCAAGAGATTCTCCTTGACGCTGGGGTGTCTTGGCAGACCGTCCGGGCCCACGGAGGTAAAGGGGGCTCCCAGTGAAGGTACCCCAGACTCACTCAGGCCTTCCTTGCTATCTAGCATGTTTCCCTGGGGCTTCCCGGTCTCCGCGGAGTGGCTAAACTCCTTAAGCAACCTCTCAGGATCCTCGCAATTTAGTTTCGACCTAGATTTTCCTCCTCTACGGTCACTGTCCACTTCTACTGTCCACCATTATTAGTCCCTGGAGTAATCCACACCCTTTCAAAGTAGTAGGCGGATTTCCATCTCTGTCTTTGCTTGTGTGGTTCTCTCAGTTTGCAGGGCCCGCTCTTATTAAGTGGTTAATTAATTTTAATATTATATTAAAAGCCCAACTGAAATGCACACTTGGAATGTTTCTGGTAGCCTCCCAGTTAAAGTCTCGTCTGAGCGTTCTGTTTTCTGTATATTACTTATAGCGTGCTTTTGGTATTCTGCCTTGTGATGTAGTAGTACCTAGTTTTCATTCAGTCCCGGTTTCTTCAGGCTTTACCACTCTCTGATTGTTTTCTTCCTGTTCATTTTCACGTCACTTCTTGCGTCCGTGCTTTTGCATCGTCTTGCTTCCCCTCTCCTGCCTGTGATGCTGTTCGTCACTTTAATCTGGCAAACCACTGTAAAGTACTTCTTTCAAGGCAGTTATGTTCTCCATCGCCTATATAGTTGACCCTTGAACACTGCGTTGAGGCAGCTTTAGGGGCCAGTGTCAGACTTTATTTTTGGGGGCTCCAAAATCACTGCAGATGGTGACTGCAGCCATAAAATTAAAAGACGCTTACTCCTTGGAAGAAAAGTTATGACCAACCTATTTAGTATATTCAAAAGCAGAGACATTACTTTGCCGACTAAGGTCCGTCTAGTCAAGGCTATGGTTTTTCCAGTGGTCATGTATGGATGTGAGAGTTGGACTGTGAAAAAGGCTGAGCGCCCAAGAATTGATGCTTTTGAACTGTGGTGTTGGAGAAGACTCTGAGAGTCCCTTGGACTGCAAGGAGATCCAACCAGTCCATTCTGAAGGAGATTAGCCCTGGGATTTCTTTGGAAGGAATGAGGCTAAAGCTGAAGCTCCAGTACTTTGGCCACCTCATGCGAAGAGTTGACTCATTGGAAAAGACTCTGATGCTGGGTGGGATTGGGGGCAGGAGGAGAAGGGGACGACCGAGGATGAAATGGCTGGATGGCATCACAGACTCGATGGATGTGAGTCTGAGTGAACTCCGGGAGAGGGTGATGGACAGGAAGGCCTGGCGTGCAGCGAGAGTCGGACACGACTGAGTGAAGTGAAGTGAACTGAACTGAACTGAACCGAGGAGGCAGATGGAAAGAGATCATTCTTGCCAGAGAGGACAGATGAAGACAGATACTGAGACAAGGAAGAGCATGGTGTGTTAAGTGAGTAAAAAGAAGTGAAGCTGGAAAGATAAGCAAGGGCAAGATTACAGTGGGCCTTAATTCTATTTGAAGGAGCTTGCACCTTCTTTTCTGGGCAGTTTTGGGCTTTGTAGCAAAAGCTAGATTTGCATGGTAGTTCGGTAACTCTTGACGGCTATTTGGAAGACAGAATCAGGGAGACCTTATATTGCACTATTTCAGTAGTTGAGAAGATATGAATTAGAGCAGTCTAACTAGGTGGTATGGACATTATGGAATTTAGAAAGATTTGGAAGGTAAAATCAGCAGCTCTTGCTAAATATTATATGTTAGAAGTGAGAAGGAACGACAAGTTAAGTCTGATTCAAGATTCCTAGCTTGTGCCAATTACCAGCTGAAATGAAGAGTCTCAGAGTATATGAAGGCACTGACCATGTCTGTTTCACTCAGCATTGTACCCCAGTGCCTAAAACAGTGTGTTACTTTGTAAATACTTCAGTGAACAGAAAAGTTTCCCTTTTTTAAATCCTGAATTGCCATGTTTCCTCAAAGCCTTTAAAATATGTTGCACCTGTGTATTTTGGTGTTACTGATACAGTGTTTTCAGACTTTTGAGAACAGATGAATTGCTCCACTGAATCATTCCCCTGTTGCAAATAAATAGTTCTGGAAAGACATTGCAGCTTAATTACATGTCAGTTAAAAGTTTTAATTAATTGTTGTATGGCAGAAACCAGCACAACATTGTAAAACATTTAGGTAAAGGTATTGTAAAGATCCTGTGGTATGTGAAGAAGTTTATGCAAAGAAACGCTCTTGATGTTGTGAAAAGTTACTTTTTAAACCTTAGATTTAATAAAACAAATGTGGAATTATAAAAGCTTTAATCTTTATTCTGTCACTTTAATTTAGAATTTCACTTCAGAATTGTTTTATTCTTGTTTTCTTTCTTACGTTTAAGCCTTTTAAAATCAACTAACTTAATTTTAATCTTCTAAAACAGAATATTAGATTTTTATTTTAAGCTTTTAAATTTAATTTTATTCTTCTACATTAAAATACCAGCTCTGCTTTCTTCTTGGCAGTTTTAGGCTTTCAGGAAGTCAGGT
This sequence comes from Neotragus moschatus, assembly GCA_006410615.1. Lineage (NCBI taxonomy): Eukaryota > Metazoa > Chordata > Mammalia > Artiodactyla > Bovidae > Neotragus > Neotragus moschatus. Next base: position 2,391,310 of record SJYA01002616.1, on the reverse strand, counting down.
GCCTAGTGAAGTGAAGTCACTCAGTTGTGTCCGACTCTGTGACCCCATGGGCTGTAGCCTACCAGGCTTCTCCATCCATGGGATTTTCCAGGCAGGAGTACTGGAGTGGGGTGCCATTTCCTTCTCCATGGGATCTTCCTGACCCAGGATTTGAACCCAGGTCTCCTACATTGTGAGCAGACGCTTTACTCTCTTGACCGATCAGGGAAGCCCCAGGTCCCTAGACTATGTTCTTATAGATTAAGTGTTGTCCTAAGTTTAATTTTAGGAAGGATTTGAATTTGCAGTTGCATGTTAACATTTTCTGTTGTTAACAACTGAACGTTTCAAGCCAGTTTGTTTCTCTCTGCTTTGGCAACTGGATGGCTGAGCCAGATTTATTCCCAGGTGTTGTAAATTGGTCAGTTAGGTGTGGGGACATTTGTGTGCAGTCTCTGTGTATAACTGAGCAGGTAGTTCACTATGGTGGCCCTGTCTGTTTTCTTCTTGCTTCCTTTAGATTGTCTCTTCTGTATTAAGGTTAAATGGTTACTGATCACTGATCTGTAAAGCTACCACACAACCTTTGGAAAAGACACAGAGTGAGAATCATAACTGTTTATAGGTTTATGAATAGTAGTAATGTGTATATAAAATTTTTTTTTTTCAGACATAAGACAGTCACTTTAATTACACCAGTTTCAAACTAGTTACCCTTGGATAACAGTGCAATTATATGAAAGTATGGCTGGTTATAAGCCAGTAGCAATCCAGACATATCCTATACTTGGTGAAAAAATCACCCAAGATACACTGTACTGGAACAACTATAAGGTAAGTGTAGACAAAATTAAGGGGGTACTGTTTTGCACTTAACGCCAATTTCTCAAGCATTTGTTAGACTTTGGATATGCTAGTAAAGAGTTAATAACTAAAAATAGTCTGTCAGCAGCTTATAGTTTGGGTGGAAAATTTGATGTCTGATTTCTTTTTTCTTGTTACATAAGAGTCCATATTCCTTAATCAGTTTAATAATACAGGTATCTGGCACACGATAGATAATTAATCACTGCAAGTGAATTAAATTTTAGAACTTGAATCTCATATGAAAGAAGTTTAAAAAAATTATTTTTTCTTAATCTCAGGAGGAAGAGATGTAAAATGAATTCTGTGCCGTCTGAAAAACCTGATTAAATGATTTTTCTTTATAAAAAAAATGATTAACTTAATAGAAAAATGGAAAGAGGTTGGGATTGGAAAGTTTATAGGAAAGGAAATTTAAGTGGCCAATAAATATACTAAAAGAGTTCCAGCTTCACTCATAACTGAATAAATGCAAATTAAAACAATAATTGGATAATTATCGAATAGTAATTTAGATACCTTTTCATGTATAATGTTGGCACAAATGAAAAATTTTGATCATCACTGCTGCTTGAGGTAGGGAAAATTGGTGCAAACTTTTCAGAGGGCAATTCTGGCTTTATCTCTTAAAATAAAAATAACTTGTCTTGTAAGTTACACAGCTTGAAACTTAATCAGTGAATATACTCTCCAAAATTTGTGTATGTTATCCTTATGTGTAAAGATGCTCATTGAAGTTTTATTTATAATATTAGAAATCTCAGAAAAACCTGTTTGGTAGTAGTGGACTGGTAAAGTAAAGTATGATATATCTTATAATGGGTGGTAAAGCTATTGCTCATATGAAAAGTTAGCTAAGATGTGTTAATGAGTAAAAGGCAAGGTACAAAGTAGCCTGCATGGTTGTAACTCTGTTAATACTCTCTATTATTTTTCCTTAAGACACCTGTTCAGATCAAGGAGTTTGGTGCAGTGTCAAAAGTAGACTTTTCTTCCCAGCCTCCATATAACTATGCAGTCACAGCTTCTTCAAGGGTAAATGTAATATTTTTCTTTTATGTAGTTTATATTTACTGCTGTTCTTGAGCCATCTAGTAAAATGCTATGTTTCTTATCTTGTTGTAGATTCACATTTATGGCCGATACTCCCAAGAACCTATAAAAACCTTTTCCCGATTTAAAGACACAGCATACTGTGCTACTTTTCGACAGGATGGTAGACTCCTTGTGGCTGGCAGTGAAGATGGTGGTGTTCAGCTTTTTGATATAAGTGGGAGGGCTCCCCTCAGGCAGTTTGAAGGCCATACTAAGTAAGAGACAGTTGTTGTTTTCTTTCTTTTATTGAAGTATAATTAGCATACATTCTGTTAGTTTCAGGTAACATAATGATTTGGTATTTGTGTATATTGTGTAATGATCGTCACAATAAACTGGTTAATATCTGTCACCATACAGTTACAGATAGTTGTTTTTCTGTACTTTTGTTGTAAGTTCTGTTGGTTTTACAAACTTTGAAAGAGAGAGAGTTCTGTGACGATTATGTATCATTATGGACTTTATTTCCTGGTTGTTCTAAGACAGAGTGCATATAACCTAGTTCAGTCCTACGGTCCATTTTGATGGGGCTCATGAATGCCCTAGAATTTTTTGCGACATTTTAGGAAATGTGTGTTTCTCTATGTAGACGTCCTATAGCTTTCATTAACTTCTCAATGAGTTTTGTGGCCCCATTGAGGTTCTAAAGGCAACCTTACAACTGTTACGGAGGACTCAAGAGGCCTGGATTAGAGTTTGTTTTTTTGAAATCATGTTGGAAGATGGGATTTTTTTTTTCCTACTTGTATTTGGTGTTTTGCTTCTTAAAAATTAAATAGCCAAAGGCAGTTTTATAACTTTGTTTCAGGATTACCAATGTCATTGCTGAAATTTACTGTTGGTTTTAAATCTCAAAAGTGTTTTTTGTAGTATATTATCAGGATAGTCTTAGTTCATCAGTGAAACGTTTTAAATATAGCAAATTCATGGAACATGATCCTGCTTAGTGGCAAGTCTCCTTAGAATCTTTAAAGAACTACTCATTTAAAAATTTTTTAAATTAAAGTAACTTTGTGCCAACATTTAGAACATTTAACTTTCCACTGAGCAGCGAAGTAGAAATGTTAACATATCAGAAAATATAATTTTAAGGCTGTGGTTCAGTATTTTTATTAACTTCATAGTACCAGGGATATATACATTTTAAATTGGCTTGAGGATAAACATGTGTTTTAAAGATTTTTAAGATTTTCTTTTTCTTTCATGATTTCTCTCTACAATTACTTATGGAAAATGAGCTGCTTTTCTTATTATTTAGGATGTTAAAAGATAGCAGAAATAATTTTTTCTTGCTTTTTGATATATTGATTTTTGATTTTTCAGAGCAGTTCATTCAGTAGATTTTACAGCTGACAAATATCATGTGGTTTCTGGGGCTGATGATTATACAGTTAAATTATGGGATATTCCAAACTCCAAAGAAATTCTGACATTCAAAGAACATTCTGATTATGTGAGGTGTGGATGTGCCAGCAAACTGAACCCAGATCTCTTTGTCACAGGTTAGTGAAATCTTTTTCTTCCCTCTTGAAGTTGGTAATTTTATTGATATACTTGGATGTTTCTTTGGGATTCTTTTTCAAAGAAATATGTATGTGTTTATCCTGTTGTTTTCTTTTCTTTTTCTTCTTGGGGGATTGTTCTTACTGATCCTCCACATGTGATTTGAAACATCGTGCTCTGGTTTTCAGAGCTCCCCCAGTGGTCAGGAAGCAGAGGGTGATGCAGTCCGTCGTCATGGGCGTCGGTGTCAGACTCCCAGACGACTCAGTCGTCTGAAGGCAGGGATAGTGTAAGGTTCCATGTAGGTTAGTGTTTCAGAAACAGACAGTGGTAACAGAGGGTTTAGAAGTACTGTATCTTCTTGAGTATACATATGTCTTTTTAAAATTTCATCTAAGCCTTTTCTCCTTTTAAAAGTTTTGTTTGAATAAGCGCACACACACATTTTTGTTTTAGGGTCATATGATCATACTGTGAAGATGTTTGATGCACGAACAAACCAGAGTGTTATCTCTGTTGAGCATGGACAGCCAGTGGAGAGTGTCCTGCTTTTTCCCTCTGGAGGTCTTCTGGTATCAGCAGGTATTTCTTCCAAAAATTGCTGCGCCAGTATTGTTTGTCTCGAGTCAGATATTTCTTTGTCAGTGTGTACTTGAGTCGGACATTTAGTTTTTTGCTCAGACAGGTGGTAAGTGGGATAGGCGAGCAGTTTTTATTTACTGAGTACCTACTCTGAGCCAGGCACTGTGCTTTTGCAAATGTATTCTCTCCGGTCCCCTAGATGTGCTCAAAAGATAGTTTTCTCTGTTTTACAAAATAAAGACAAAGTTTTAAGTAAATTGTCCAAGAAAAAGTGGTAAGTAGCAAATCAGCAGTCTCAGAATTTGAGAGCCTGTGTTGTGTACTTACCCGGAAATCCAGGTCGGACTCCTGCTCTTGTTCCTACATACGAGATCTGTAGCTGCTTTCTGAAAACACAGGTTCTTTCCGATCTAGAATTAGGCTCCTCTCTTTTCATGTGGCTCTTGATTGAAACGGCCTCACCCAGCCAAGAGCTGATAGTGCTGGAGGAGGGGATAACGTGGACTCAGAGTGGCCTCAGTGTATTCTTCGTCAAGTTGAAACGGAGGTATTTTTTCCATTCTTGTTCATAGTGCATTTTCAGGTTTATAACAGAAGTACTAAATTGGCTTTTTTCATCTGTTAAGTCAAAATTCGTGTGTTGGCATTAGAAGAATACATCGATAGTGTATAGCTTTGCTTTGTTTTTTTTGCTTAATTCTAAAGTCCATATAGAAGTTATCCCGTTTTATACTCTTTTCCTCATACCTATTTGATTTCAAAATAAGGTGATAATATTGTCAGAGTTTCTATTTTTCTTGCTGTTACTTTGGGAAATGGAAGTCTGTACAAGTTGAACAGGGAGAATGGATGTCTGCGTGCCGATCTCCGTCTGTCACTGATTAATTGTGTGACCTTGGGCAGTCCCTTAACCAGTATAGATAGACCTTGAAAATGAGAGGTCTGTCTGACCACTGGGTGAGGTCAGTGGTTTCGAACTGTGGTCTCTCATGAGCTGCTGCCGTGGGGAGACAGGGACTGAGAACTGGGTTCCAGGCCCTTTTTCGCAGTCAGGATGGGTAAGAACTTTGCCCCCACCAACCCCAGCTTCCTTGTCCCCTCCCACCCCTAGCTCTCCAGCCTCTTTTTCTGTTTTACTTGCTAGACCTTTGCTTAGTACTTAACTGAAAGAAAAGATGCCATATTAGAATTTTTCTTTTTAAACCATTGGATTAAATTGCTTTTAAGAATGCTTGCAGTTCTTACAGTAAAAGTTACAGAGGAGTTTTTCAGTTTTGTTGCGATTCACAGAATTTTTAGGGAACGATATCTTTGTTATTCTTTTCTGTTTTTGTACAAAATTCCTTTGAAGCATGATGTTATGGTGCTTTTCAGTTGTTTTCCAAATTAAACTAATGATTATTTCTTTTTATAGGAGGTCGGTATGTTAAAGTCTGGGACATGCTAAAAGGAGGACAGTTGCTAGTGTCTTTGAAAAATCACCATAAAACTGTGACATGTTTATGTCTCAGCAGCTCTGGACAGAGGTTACTCTCTGGCTCACTGGATAGGTTAGCATTATAATTTTCTTTCTTAATCATTCTTAGTGTGCATATGTTTACTGCTTGAAGAAATGTTATTTCCGCACAACTTATGATAGCATTAATATGCTGCCAGATGATTTCCATGAAAAAAATCTGTTGAGTTGAAAATAGTTTTGACCTTTCATTTATGCATAGCAAACTTATTTTCTCCCTTGATGTAATTTTTTGCTTTAATTTATATGGTTCAGGAATTTATTGAATCATTTGCATATTCTTTTAAAATAATTTGTTATTCTGTAGTTTTCTTTTAAAATCATTATTGTATATTTTGAAATACTTATGAGTATGTGTATGTATATTCTAGCTTATATTCTTTAAAGTTTAAAACTTTGTATAAAAATTTCTATGTGTTGTCTGGAAATTACATATTTCTAAATAATACTATTTTTAGTAAGTATTAGTGTTTCACTAGTTAATGTTCTAGAACAGTGCTGTTCAACAGAAACAGAGTCTGAGTTACATATGTAATTTTCAGTTTTGCCAGCCATGTTTAAAAGGTAAAATTAATAATATATTTACTCTAAAATATTATTTTAGTATGTAATCAGCATAAAATTATTAATGATAGACCAGAAACAAGTTCAGCCTCATATACATGCCCAATGATACTTCATGATTTAAGTGAAATATAGTTGTATTTAATAGAGAAATATTTTTATACTGCCTCAGTTTTAAAATTAAGTAAAATAAATCCACCACTTCTTCACCGCTCGCATTTTAAGTGCTCACGAGCCACACTTGGCTAGAGCAACGACCCGGGCCTAGAGTTTACCTTCATTTATCTGTTGTTGCTCCTTTTGTTTCCATATTTCTTTTTTCACTGTTATGTAAAGCCTTGGTTTTTCATCATATTTATTAAAAAGTATACATATTTTAAAAGCTAGAAATACTTCTGATACAGAGGAACTTACCATGTAAATATAAAGCAGATTCCCTATAGTGGTATTACTGGACACTTTGGGACTTGATTTTTAGATGTGTCCCTCTAAAAGCTTTTGGTAAGTTAGCTCTGTTCTTGGTAGTTCCCAACCCAGAGTGCCTTTTGTCCCTCAGTGGCTGTTTGCACTCTCTGTGGACGTTTTCGGTTATTGTCACAACCTGGGGGTAGTGTTCTTGGTGTGTAGGGAGGAGAGGTCACAAATGCTACTGAAGATCCTGCAGTGCACAGGACAGCCACCATGACAAAGAATTATCCTGCCTACAGTGTCAGTAATGATGAGTGGAGCTGAGAAACCCTACTCTTTTGACTCCGATGGACTTTGATGCTGTTTTTTTAGTTTCGAGTTTCATCTTCAGGAGACTGTGGTCTATCCTTCTGGTGGCTGGTTGAAGTCTTTATGCAAACAGTAAAAAAGAGTTCGTTTTTAAAAGAGATTCAGTGATAAATTACTTTGTAACTAATATTACTAATCATTTTTCTTCATTATTGTATGTTTTAATATTCATATATTGAATTTTAAAAAATAGTAATTTTTTATACTCTTTTCTAAGATGCTTTGTGACAAAGCTCTTTTTTTCTTTTTTGGTTAGGAAGGTGAAAGTATATAGCACAACTTCCTACAAAGTAGTCCACAGTTTTGATTATACAGCTTCAATTTTGAGTCTTGCACTTGCAGTAAGTATTTTTAGCTCTTTTTTTTTTTTAATTAAAAAAAAAAAACTTTGACTAATCTTGCCTGTTAAATGAAACTAACATGAACTATTAGAGTGTATCTTTGCATTTGAATAAGTATTATTTTCTTCTTGTCACATATGATAATTGAGTTAAGACAATGGCTGGAATATATGAGTTGTCTCAATAACTAAGCATGAATTCAGATTTAGGTCCTACTCATTGCACAACTCAAACTAACTGTAGTGTTGTGTAGCTATTGTTAACACTAAGGGCAGGACCTGGAAAGTAGATAAATCTCTCTTCAGCTTATTAACTCTCTTCAGTTAAACACTCCAAAAAGTCAAGTTGGCTCTCTAAGCCGAGAAACAAAAGGGTGGGTGGTGGGGGCAGGTAGACAAAGGGGCAACAAAATGAAATGTCTCCTTTTCTTTGTTAATTGCTCTTTCTGGAGTGTGCAGTGTCAAGTTTCATGAGCTATTGAGGAGGAGGAGCAGGTTTGAACACCTTATGTAGAAATCTGAACTGGGAGTGGAAAAGAAGTTGTAAAACGTTTTCTTGACACGATGTTGGGAAGTCGTGCCACCACTGGGGCATCCCTGGTGGCACTAGTGGGAAAGAATGCGCCTGCCAGTGCAGGAGACGTAGGAGACGTGGGTTCAGTCCTCGGGTTGGGAAGATCCCCTGGAGGAGGGCATGGCAACCCACTCCAGTTTTCTTGCCAGGAGAATCCTGTGGACAGAGGAACCTGGTCAGCTATAGGCATAGGGTCGCAAAAGAGTTGGACACGACTAAAGTAACTTAGTATGGGTCCACACATGCTACCACATCATTCTTTTTCTAGGAAGAGGGTATGGGGAAAAATTATTTTGGAAATATTCCCTAAGATGTTATTAACTGTATTATTATACCAGCTGACACCGATAATTTCCAAGTATAATTAAAAAAGTGAAAATTTCTCAGTGGTGTCTGACTCTTTGCCACCCCGTGAATTATACAGTCCATGGAGTTCTCCAGGCCAGATTCCTGCAGTGGTAGCCTTTCCCTTCTCCAGGGGATCTTCCCAACCCAGAGAAAGAACCCAGGTCTCCCTCATTGCAGGTGGATTCTTTACCAGCTGAGCCACAAACGGAAGCCTGAGAATACTGGAGTGGGTAGCCTATCCCTTCTCCAGCAGGTCCTGTCAAACAGTAGTATCTTAGAGGAATAAAAATGATTTTACTTTAACTTTTCACATAGGTCAGTCACTGTTAGGCAGAGAATTGGTATCCTAATGGAAATCTTGATGAAAGTACAGACAAGTAGCAAGCACATTATAAAATGGTATTTGGAAGAAAAAGCAAGATGAATTATGGGTTCCTAATACACTAACTTACTTTTCTAATTGCTCTTAGCATGAAGATGAGACAATAGTTGTAGGAATGACCAATGGAATACTGAGTGTTAAACATCGGAAATCTGAAGCAAAGAAGGATTCGGTGCCCAGGCGAAGAAGGCCTGCATATCGAACTTTTATTAAGGGAAAAAATTATATGAAGCAACAGGTATTTGTATATTTCATATATATTTTTTAAAGATGAAAGTTGTTAAAATAGCCAGCTTCATCCCTGCACATTACTGAAAAAGTGTAGTTCACTTGGCAGTTAGCTTCATTTTTAACTTGATTTTACTTTCCTCTATTTCATATTTATCTCCAGATTGCTAGATTGGGGACATTAGATTATTAAGTAATGGGGATGTAACTGCCCAGTTTTCCCAAAACGATTTGTTGAAGAAACTGTCTAATGATACTTCTTAATGCCCTGAATCTTGGCAGCATTACTGTGCTCAGAACAGTGTCTTTCACTCACTGTCTGGTTTGATCTTCTAAATAACCCTGAAAAAGAGTAGAGCCAATAATATCTCCATTTGACATCTGAGAAGATGGAGATACAAAGAGGTTGTGATTGATCCAGGATTTCTTGATTGGGACCAGGTAGTTGCTCAGATTCTTGTTTTCTCTTTGTACTCAGTCACTGCTGTGTAAAGAGAATTGCAGTGAGCAGTGTCTGCCCAGGATGGAGTGTGAATCCTAAGTTAAAATCTCAGGACACTAAGAACATGGTGATGTGGCAGATTGTTCGTTTTCACTTGATTGACTTCATGGGCTTGTGACCCTTATTTATGATAGGGTTCGAGGACACTGTGGAACTATGATTATTTTGAATGAAACTCTATTTGGATATTGATTTTTCTTTGTAAATTTTCTTTTCAATGCAGGATGACATTTTGATCAACAGACCATCAAAGAAACATCTAGAATTGTATGACAGGGATCTGAAAAACTTCCGGATCTCTAAGGCACTTGACAGAGTCCTTGAGGTGAGTGAGTAAAGTGTGTGCGATTTTTCTTTTTGTAAAAACTTTTTTTAGAGCAGCTTTAGGTTCAGAGCATAATTGAAGGGAAGGGACAGAGCTTCCCCATCTGCCATCTGCCCCACACATGCATAGCCTGTGGGGTACATTTGTTGCACCCGATGAACCTACAAGGACATTATTTTTAATTTTTATAATTTATTTTTAGCTGCACTGGGTCTTCGTTGCCCTGTGGGCTTCCTTTGGTTGTGACAAGTGAGGTCTTCTCTCTAGTTACAGTTCACGGGAGTCTCCTGGTGGCTTCTTTTTTTATGGAGCATGGACTCTAGCCTTGATGTATTTCTTTCCCAGTTTGGAACCAGTGGATTACTTCATGGCAAATAGGTCGGGAAACAGTGGAAACAGTGACAGACTTTATTTTCTTGGGCTCCAAAATCACTGCAGATGGTGACTACAACCATGAAATGAAAAAGACACTTGCTTCTTTGAAGAAAAGCTATGACCAACCTAGACAGCATATTAAAAAGCAGAGATATTACTTTGCAGACAAAGGTCCATCTAGTCAAAGCTTTGGTTTTTCTAGTAGTCATGTATGGATGTGAGAGTTGGACTATAAAGAAAGCTGAACACCAAAGAACTGATGCTTTTGAACTGTGGTGTTGGAGAAGACTCTTGAGAGTCCTTTGGACTGCAAGGAGATCCAACCAGTCCATCCTAAAGGAAATCAGTTCTGAATATTCACTGGAAGGACTGATGCTGAAGCTGAAACTCTCCAATCCTTTGCCACCTGATGTGAATAACTAAGTCATTTAAAAAGACCCTGATTCTGGGAAAGATTGAAGGCGGGAGAAGAAGGAGATGACAGAGGGTGAGATGGTTGGATGGCATCACATATTCAATGGACATGAGTTTGAGCAAGCTCCTGGAGTTGGTGATGGACAGGGAAGCCTAGTGTGCTACAGTCCATGGGGTTGCAAAAAGTTGGACACAACTGAGCAACTGAACTGATGAACTTGAAAGTGCCGGGCTTCAGTAGTTGCAGTGCGTGGGCTTAGTTGCCCTGTGGCATGGGAAATCATCTCAGACCAGGGACTGAATACGGGTTTCCTGCACTGGCAGACAGATTCTTAGCCACTGGGCCACCAGGGAATTCTGGAGCTGAAAAAAAATTTTTTTTATTTTAAACTTTTTATTTTGTATTGGGGTATAGCCAGTTAACAGTGTTGTGATAGTTTCAGGTAGACAGTGAAGGGACTGTTTGTATTTATTCAGCTGTAAATGTATTCATTCAGCTATAAATGTATCCATTCTTTCCCAAGCTCCCCTCCAATCCAGCCTGCCATATAACATTCAGTTTATTTTTAAAAGAATTATTTTGTTTCTTGGCATGACTCAGAACTGGGAAGGAAAAAAAAAACATTTAAATTTGGTAATTACTAGTGAGTACTAAGACTGATTCTTTTCTTGTGCTGCTCATGTTGACTCTGAAAAATTTTCTAGCCCACTTGTACAATAAAGACACCCGAGGTTACAGTTTCCATCATAAAGGAGCTAAATCGAAGAGGAGTCCTTGCAAATGCCCTTGCAGGTCGAGATGAAAAGGAAATCAGTCGTGTGCTTAATTTTTTGATAAGGTATGTTTTCTGTCTCTGAAATGCATGTATTTTGCATCTAAAATTTTATCTCCAAATTTACTTTTAGTTTGAGCTTTGTAGAGGACTGACAGAACAGTTTAGTAAATCTGTTTTAAGGATTTTTTAAAAAGTTTGCAGGTTTCCGTAAACAGAATTTTTGCTTTGTAGGAACCTGTCTCAGCCAAGATTTGCCCCTGTTTTGATTAATGCTGCTGAAATAATTATTGGTAAGTAGTTGCTAAAATTCTAGCATGCTTGAAGAAGTAGAGGTGTCAGATAATGAAATCAAATAGATTGAAATACCTTGTCTTCATCAAGTCTCCAGTAGAGATTTCATGGAGAAAACAATAATAGTAAATCAGTGCATTTTAAAGTAGAGCAAAATGTTTACAATGGACTGGCTTTCAATTGCTGGCACTAGGGTTATTACAACTTAAAACGTTTTTTTCTTTAAATACCTACAATGACTATGACTAATTTTTAATGAGAAAATGAAAAATAAGTCAGAATTAATTATTTCTCTTGTATACATTTATTCAGATGGGTTGTTTATGTAAAACATAAATTGTACAAGTACACATTTTTTGGTGTCTTGTATTTAATATTTTTGTACTTTTTCTAAATTCTGTTCATATTTTGTTTAGGAAGATGTTTATAGTTACTGTTTCCTCTCTTTCTAGATATATATCTACCTGTGATTGGTCAGTCACCTGTAGTTGACAAAAAGTTTTTGATACTTCAAGGACTTGTAGAAAAAGAGATTGATTACCAACGAGAACTACTGGAAACCTTGGGGATGATGGATATGCTTTTTGCTACCATGACAAGGAAAGAAAGCACTTCTGTGTTGCAGCATAAGACATCTGATGGATTTTTAGAGAACAATAAGACTGAATCATAGTGTCTGCTTAATAGGAAACATAAGAACTCCTAACATGGAATAGATTTGATGCTATTAACTACTGGGAAGAGAATCTCTTTGATACATTAAAAAAATCTATTTGCAGAAGCAATTTTATAGAAGAGACTGGAGTAACTATGCTTGGAAAATAAGAAACTTTGTAAACATGGTTTTCCATGTTCTGTTTTGAATTATTTCATGGCATCTTCAGCTGGAAGAGATCTCAGTTTTGGTCACAGTGTATGTCCATCTTGGACAGGTCGACATTAAATTTAATATAGCTGAGTTCTGTTTCAACATTTGAGTAGACACTCAGAACTCTGGAGAGGGTTCCGACTTAAGAATCCTGCCAGAGGAACAGGGCTTTGTTTTTTCCTTCTGTCGTGGAAAAACAAGAAAACAGATGGCAACAACCAGTGACTTCTCCAGTCAGTGCACCTGGGGTCCCCAGGCTCCAGCTGAATGTGCCTCCTTTCCTTGCTGTCATCATTTGTCCCAGATCACAAGTGCCAACTGAGCTGGTAGTTGGGCTGCATCTGTTCCCTGTGTGGCAGCTTAGTGGCCAGCTCCGAATGCTCGACACGAGTTTGACATGTATTCAGAGAGTATGATGAGGCAGATTCAATGGCTAGAAATCATGCTCACCAGCCTGTGGTTTCTTTTTCTTCCCCTAATCTTGGCTGTGCTGCTCGGGACAGGGCCTGCGGGTGAGCCTTCGGGATCGTATTTATCCTCTACCCCGCAGTATGCACCCTTTCTTCCAGCTTTTCAGCTTGTTTCAGGTCAGGGGAAGGATAAAATTTGCCATTTCTCTTGTGGCCAATAGCCTTCCAGCTTTTTTATATGTATATTTGGAGCTTATCTTGCCGCTACCTACCTCTGAAAACCATTTTCTTTGGCCTGTATTTAGGTTATTTTTCCCTCCTCTATTCTTAACATCATTTTGTGTTTCAGAACCCCTTGTAAGTTCAACCTAAATCACATTTTTTTATTAAGAGACTCTTATTTTCTTCTTTACTTTCTGGGATGTATCAATTCCTGATGGATAGTCACTGACTGTTCATTTCTAGCACACTGATTTTACACTTGGTCCCTTTTCCACCTTCCCCCAGTTCCTGAAGTAGTTAACTATTTGTAAGGAAATATGTCTTAGGCTAGAAGAGTCCTTAATTAAAGGAAGATTTGTAACTGCAATCTTCTCTTAAATTCACTTGCAGTTCTGTGAATGTATATGTGTATTTTTAAAGCAGAAAGAAATATTCCCATGTTCTGATAAGGATGTATGCTCAGAGAGTCTGGTTTTCCCTTCATGAATTGATTTAAGCCATGTTGAAGCCCAGTGGCTTATAAGAAACCAAGAATTTGCTTCCTTGAGTAATTATGAGATTAGTCAAGATCAGAAGCTATGTCTTTATGTTTAGAAGGGTTAATTTATAAGTTATTTAAAAATTTCATAAATACGCTGATAAATGGGATACTAGTAAAGCTGAAAGGTTGAGGTTCTTCCAAAAAAGCTAGTTTTTTGGAAGATGAGTTTTTTTGACAATTTTCTCATAGATTATTTGATCTGGTTCTTACCACAACCATCCAGAGTTGGTATTCTTATTTATCATTGAATTTACCCTTGAATTCCCCAAGCTTGAGTTCCTCATCCCAGCACTGTGAACTGGCCTGCTTGCTGGGGCCAGAACCACTCATTCCCTTTAACACAATTTCACCAGAGTGCTGCCATTTTTTAGATGAGATACGTAATAATTATAAATTTTCAAAAAGTCTAGGAAACAATTCTCATAGCCATCAATAATTCAGTGTTGAGTTCATGAATAGTTTTTAAAGTTTCGTACAAACTGTAGTATTTGTTATTTGAAGTACTATTTGTAATTGGCATATTACAAAGTAACATTGGCCTTCATTTCTAACCTAAAACACCTAAAAATGCCTAACAGGTTTTTAGATTTGTAAATTTTAGTTGAAATGTATTTTTAAGATGTTACTAAACCTGCAGAAATATTGAAGTATTTCAGAGAACTTATTTACTGCACATTTAATTAATTTTATTTATAAAAGTTACAAACTGTGGAAAGTTTTGCTTGGTGGGTCAAATGCTTGTTGCTTCAAATGCTTATTGATTTGAAGTGCTATTTACAAGGAAATCAAATACCTTCAATGTATGAATGCTGTTAAGTTGTTTAAAGGACTCGAGTATAAGTAAGTTTGTTTAAAGAAATTTAGTCTGTTCGACTTGAATCAGCTCTATCAAACATTAATTAAATGCCTCATTTAAAATGATTGTTAAAATATAGTAATTTTCTGAATGGAGTGACCATGTATGCCCATGGGGATAATTCCTTTGTAGAGAAGGGGAAACTGATGATGATAGGAGAGGGATGCCAACGGCTGGATCAGTGTCCTTGGGAGGGGGTAGGGGTCTGCGTGCCCAAGACAGTGTATGAATAGTTTGGGCATTGTTCAGGAAGGAAGACAGATATGACACAGATGTAGTTAAGTGTGTAGCAGTGATGATGGTGGCTGGTGGAAGTTCTTTAATGAGTGCCTTTATTGGAAAAAACAACCAACTGAAACAGGTCGGAGAAGTTGGAGATTGGAGGTGCTGAAAGTTTGAAAAGAGAACACAGAGTAGATATGAGAGAGGTCAAGAGCTCATACTTTGGAGCTTGTCTGCCTGAGTTTGAATCTTGGCTCAGCCACTCGCTGGCTGTGTGACTGTGGGCAAGTTATTTTACTACTTTGTATTTCATTATCTTCATCTGTTAATTAGAATCACAGAAAGTGGGTGTGAGAATTAAGTGAGTTAGTGCCTATAAAAGTACCTAGACTATTTCTGTTGGCTGCTGTTATTGTCGGGGGAATGAAAATACTAAAGAGGGAAGTAGCATTACCAGCAGAGCTCAGGCCCACGTGCGAAGAAGTTTTATGGACTTCGAGCAAGACCAGTCAGCATGACTGTGCTTTTCTCTAGTCATGTTTGACTGAGGATGCAGATGGTGGGTGGGCCGAGGTATGGACTTAAATCAACAGCAGAGGTTTCATCAGTGAGTGCAGAGTAATTTAAAAAGGGACAAGGGCATTGCTGAGACATGAAAGTAGTGCGTAACGCACCATGGAATCAGCTGGGTAAGTAAGGAAATGAGATCATGAGGGCCTGAGAATGGCCGGGTTTGCGGACTATTGGTATGTGTGGAGTTGAGGAGTTACAGTTTGGGTATTAAAGGTAGTGAGCTGGAGACATGGAATTGCTGGTGAACAAGCCAAGACTGACAGAATGAAGCCAGGAATAACGTCAGAGAGAGTGACCGCAAGCGAGGAGCAGCAGTGTTGAAAGATCTATGGGAAGACTTCCCTTGTGGTCCAGTGGTTGGAGATCCTGCCAGTGCCGGGGACATAAGCCTGTGTACCACAGCTACTGAAGCCCACGCACCCTGGGGCTCTGCAATGAGAGAATCCATCGCAACGAGAGAGTAGTCCCCGCCCGCTCCTGCCCGCCACAACTTGAGAAAGCCCATGTGTAGCAATGAAGGCCCAGTGCAGCCAAAAATAATTTTTTTTTAAAAGAATCAATACAGAGTGGCCCTTATTGATGAATAAAAAGTAGAGTATTACATATATAGTCAAATGAGGTGAAAGTTTAAGGAGAGATTTTCTTGGGAAGGAGTGGGGCAGAATGGTCCAGGAGCATTGAGGCTCACATGCTCTACCTGTTAGGACAGCTGTATGAGGGGTGTGGGGACAACATTAGCAGCGCTCAGGAGGACCGCCGAGGAAGCTGGCTAGCAGGGGCACACAGGAAGCAGGCCCCCTCTTCCAAATCTTGTGTGAATATATCTGATTAGTGGAGCCTAGTCCCGCATCCAGAGCACTGTCTGCAGCGGAGTCTGAGAGATGTGGTTTCTAGTGTTTCAGCTCTGCAGTTCTGAACGCAACCTAGGAGTCGGAGCAGAGGATCAGGAAGGCAATCCACACACTATTCTTCCCCAAATAGTCTACACATCTTCAAATATAAGAGCATACATACCCTCAACTCTGGGCTTCCCTGGTGGCTCAGATGGTAAAGAATCTGCCTTCGATGCAAGTGACCTGGGCTCGATCCCTGAGTCAGGAAGACCCCTTGGACAAGGGAATGACAGCCCACTCCAGTATTCTTGCCTGGAGAATCCCATGGACAGAAGAACCTGGCAGGCTATGGTAAATGGGTGGCAAAGAGTCAGACACGATTGAGTGACAACACGCACACACACATACACCTTCAACTCTAAACAAATGGGAGTGCCCTATACTTGCTGTTGTGCGTTTCACTTTCCGCTTACTGTGCATCAGAGAATCTGCCAACTTAGTACATAGAGCTCTGCTTCATCCTTTTTTTTTATCCTGCCCTATCTCACGGAACCAGATGTGCCATAATCGGTTTAACCAGACTCTTTTAATTCTTGCACAGTTATGCATTGAGTAGGCTTTTATGTAAGTTTTTGTGCATTCTGAGACATATATACTGGGATAAATTGACGTGAATTACCCTAATCCTAGAGTGTGAGTCTTTTGTCTTCCCACCCCAAAGTAATGTTTCATCTCTGCTGCTCACCTTCATCTAAGGAGGTGCTACCAAGCCTTCAGTCAAGCTCCACCCACCAGAATCACTTGCAAAATGGGTTCCTTAAAGACCTCTTCTCCCGGGTACTTTGTATTCCATAGGTTGAGTGAGGGTGAGTAAAAGCTGCTCAGTCGTGTCTGACTCCTGTCCACCTTGTGGACAATGACCCACCAGACTCCTCTTGCCCATGGAATTCTCCAGGCAAGAATACTGGAGTGGGTTGCTATTTCCTTCAGGGGATCTTCCCAACCCAGGGATCAAACAGGGTCTCCTGCATTGTAGGCAGATTCTTTACCTTCTGGGCCACCAGGGAAGCCCCTTAGGGTTAATAAGATACTTTAACCTTATTAGGGGCAAGGGCGACTCATATTCCCACTCTACCTACGGTGACACTGAAGTGACACGGGAAGTTTAGGTGACTTGTCTAAAATCACACGGTTTGTGCCAGATCTGGGGTTTGAACTTAGACAGTCTGGTTGAAGAGTACCTAGTCTCATCCGCTGCAGGAATATTCTAGAAACATGGAATATGTCTTTACTCATCTTTTTGTTCTCGATATCACCTCGATTCCTAGTTGGTGCTTAGTAAATGTGCTGAATAACTGAATGGAGTGAAGGAATGCTTACTGGATCCAGTTCGAGCAGTTCACGTGAAAACAGCAATGTGGTTACTGTGAACAAGATGAGAAATGGTTGCATTTTCTGAGCGCTGCGATGTAAAATGTTTCTGGAAATTGGCCTTACTGCCCATTGAGAATTTTAATCAGGTGGAACGTAAGCCGTGCATCAGAACCCCTAGCTCACTAGTTGTCCACGAGGTGGCAGTATTACTTTGAAAACCACGAGGAACATGCTTTTTCTGTAGCCTTTTCTCTCCATCAAGTTTGTGGTGCTGAGTAAGTAAGGTGAGTTCTCTCAGGAAACAATGAAGATATTTGGTTATTGTCATGTTGACACAGTGGGTTCAGAAGTCATCAATAATTATTAGATGCTAGCCAGAAATGTGGAAACAAAATCTAACCAACACCCATTTTTCATTAAAGATGAAACTTTTCAACAGCGTAGAATAATGGAAAGAACTTGAGCTATGTGATCCTGGATAAGTCCCTGGGCCTCGGCTTCCACATCTGTCACGTGGAGTTAATGTCACTTCCTTTACAGGGTTGTTGTGAAGATCAATGCAACGACATTTATGCCAAAGTGCCTTAGGTGCTTTACTGTGTTGCTCACGTTTGCAATTGATGAAAGGAATGCTTGCCCTGAACCTCTTTGGAGCTTTTTCTTAATTTCTCTGATAATTAACATCATTTGTATCACTTAAAGGTTAGGCTGAAGCTTTCTAGTATAAAGGATGTTTTTAAAATAAATTAATTGCATACACTATAAAATAAGAGGTGTAACTGATTTGAGAGAGACTGCTTACAAGTCTCTGATTTTGAAAGCAAATGGTATGATTTGCAGTATGTACAAATAAGACCCCATTCATGAAAGTAAGATGTGAGTTCCCATTGGATTATTAGTGGTATAGAAGAAATTATAAGCAGAATTATGTCTTTAAACATATATATTAATGCAGACTTTTCTTTATTCACATTTCCTGTACTAGCCGTGAGTGTGTGATGGCTATATTGACCAAAAGGGTCTTAGTTTAGAATTCTGTTAATGAGGGTTGACAGTTTTTCAATAAACACTACTCTAAAACACATAAGGTTCGGAGAAGGCAATGGCACCCTACTTCAGTACTCTTGCCTGGAAAATCCCATGGACGGAGGAGCCTGGAAGGCTGCAGTCTATGAGGTTGCTGAGGGTCGAACACGACTGAGCGACTTCACTTTGACTTTTCACTTTCATGCATTGGAGAAGGACATGGCAACCCACTCCAGTGTTCTTGCCTGGAGAATCCCAGGGACGGGGGAGCCTGGTAGGCTGCCGTCTATGGTGTCGCACAGAATTGGACACGACTGAAGTGACTTAGCAGCAGCAGCAGTAGCAGCACATAAGATTTTTCTTAATTGAGATATGATTGAAGTTATATTAGTTTTAGGTGTACCAAGATAGAGTCTTGACAAAATGTTCCCAATTAAAAAAACAGAAGGCTCGAGTCAAAAGCAGTTTCCTCATTGGAAACAAGTAGAAAGCAGTGGTCAGATATTTTTCTTTTACTGTTTTCCCCTTAGGAAAAAAGATTTTGAGGCTCACCTGTCTAACCCATTCTTATCTTTCAGTGAGAAAAGATCCACATGATGAGAAAGAACTGAAAATAGACGACTGCATGAAATTTGTTGATAGTAGCATGTCTGAACTTCATTTTTCTATAATTTCTAGAATACTACGAGGTCATACACATGAGTTTCCACCACAACATTATTACCATAAACATCCGTATAACCTAGAGATTTTATTTACTTATCTTGTGAGTACAAGTTAATTTAAGATAGCGCAAGACAGTGCATCACTAGTGGTAGGAAACTCAGTTCAGTTCAGTTCAGTCGCGTCCCACTCTTTGCAACCCCGTGGACTGCAGCATCAGGCTTCCCTCTCCATCACCAACTCCTGGGGCTTGCTCAAACTCACGTCCATCGCATCGGTGCTGCCATCCAACCATCTCCTCCTCTGTCATCCCCTTCTCCTCCCACCTTCAATCTCTCTAGTCAATTTGTAAAAAAGACCATGTTTGATTCTGCTTTAACAATAAGAGTGATCAAAACTGGAAAATGATGGACAAGAAAGATAATAATAGTTAATACTAATAATATGCTTACTAAGGCATTGTTCTCACCAATGTACATATACTAATTTTCACAACTTTGGAGTTGGTACTATTACTCTATCAAAATTATTGTTTTGCAGTAAGTGTGTTAATGCAAATAAAACACAATTAGAAACAAGGTCATAACTGTGTGAGGTGATGGATATGTACTTTGGTTGTAATAATCACTGTATATGTATATCAAGTCATCACACTGTAGAACTTAGACATATACACTCTTTCTTTGTCAATTACACCTCAATAAAGCTGAGGGGAACAAAAGAACAAGCCGCTTAAAAAAAGAATTAACCACAGATGTGGTGAATCTAAGTCATTAAAAGGTGAACACATTAAGCTCTTGCAAAGAACCTCAGGGAACTGGTTGTTCTTGTAAATAAAACATTGTCTCTGCTGTTGCCGTAGGAAGCTGTGTGATCAATGATAGATTTTCTTAGAAAACAGGACATGAGGGTCACTTGATAGTCAGAGGAACACTCATGCTTAATGTTCAGCTCAACCAATATAAACTGTTACATTAATAGTCCAAATAGCAACATAGATTACTTCTCCTCTGGGTTTCTTTCTCAGCAGTATAGGAAATAAAAATATGAATCTCTTGGATCCATCCTGGAAAGACAGGGGTAACTACAATATTTAAAATCTGAGTGGTGACTCACTTAAATAGCAATTGACAAAATGTTGAATGGATAAGAGAAGAAGCAAGCTGNNNNAGAATTATGTCTTTAAACATATATATTAATGCAGACTTTTCTTTATTCACATTTCCTGTACTAGCCGTGAGTGTGTGATGGCTATATTGACCAAAAGGGTCTTAGTTTAGAATTCTGTTAATGAGGGTTGACAGTTTTTCAATAAACACTACTCTAAAACACATAAGGTTCGGAGAAGGCAATGGCACCCTACTTCAGTACTCTTGCCTGGAAAATCCCATGGACGGAGGAGCCTGGAAGGCTGCAGTCTATGAGGTTGCTGAGGGTCGAACACGACTGAGCGACTTCACTTTGACTTTTCACTTTCATGCATTGGAGAAGGACATGGCAACCCACTCCAGTGTTCTTGCCTGGAGAATCCCAGGGACGGGGGAGCCTGGTAGGCTGCCGTCTATGGTGTCGCACAGAATTGGACACGACTGAAGTGACTTAGCAGCAGCAGCAGTAGCAGCACATAAGATTTTTCTTAATTGAGATATGATTGAAGTTATATTAGTTTTAGGTGTACCAAGATAGAGTCTTGACAAAATGTTCCCAATTAAAAAAACAGAAGGCTCGAGTCAAAAGCAGTTTCCTCATTGGAAACAAGTAGAAAGCAGTGGTCAGATATTTTTCTTTTACTGTTTTCCCCTTAGGAAAAAAGATTTTGAGGCTCACCTGTCTAACCCATTCTTATCTTTCAGTGAGAAAAGATCCACATGATGAGAAAGAACTGAAAATAGACGACTGCATGAAATTTGTTGATAGTAGCATGTCTGAACTTCATTTTTCTATAATTTCTAGAATACTACGAGGTCATACACATGAGTTTCCACCACAACATTATTACCATAAACATCCGTATAACCTAGAGATTTTATTTACTTATCTTGTGAGTACAAGTTAATTTAAGATAGCGCAAGACAGTGCATCACTAGTGGTAGGAAACTCAGTTCAGTTCAGTTCAGTCGCGTCCCACTCTTTGCAACCCCGTGGACTGCAGCATCAGGCTTCCCTCTCCATCACCAACTCCTGGGGCTTGCTCAAACTCACGTCCATCGCATCGGTGCTGCCATCCAACCATCTCCTCCTCTGTCATCCCCTTCTCCTCCCACCTTCAATCTCTCTAGTCAATTTGTAAAAAAGACCATGTTTGATTCTGCTTTAACAATAAGAGTGATCAAAACTGGAAAATGATGGACAAGAAAGATAATAATAGTTAATACTAATAATATGCTTACTAAGGCATTGTTCTCACCAATGTACATATACTAATTTTCACAACTTTGGAGTTGGTACTATTACTCTATCAAAATTATTGTTTTGCAGTAAGTGTGTTAATGCAAATAAAACACAATTAGAAACAAGGTCATAACTGTGTGAGGTGATGGATATGTACTTTGGTTGTAATAATCACTGTATATGTATATCAAGTCATCACACTGTAGAACTTAGACATATACACTCTTTCTTTGTCAATTACACCTCAATAAAGCTGAGGGGAACAAAAGAACAAGCCGCTTAAAAAAAGAATTAACCACAGATGTGGTGAATCTAAGTCATTAAAAGGTGAACACATTAAGCTCTTGCAAAGAACCTCAGGGAACTGGTTGTTCTTGTAAATAAAACATTGTCTCTGCTGTTGCCGTAGGAAGCTGTGTGATCAATGATAGATTTTCTTAGAAAACAGGACATGAGGGTCACTTGATAGTCAGAGGAACACTCATGCTTAATGTTCAGCTCAACCAATATAAACTGTTACATTAATAGTCCAAATAGCAACATAGATTACTTCTCCTCTGGGTTTCTTTCTCAGCAGTATAGGAAATAAAAATATGAATCTCTTGGATCCATCCTGGAAAGACAGGGGTAACTACAATATTTAAAATCTGAGTGGTGACTCACTTAAATAGCAATTGACAAAATGTTGAATGGATAAGAGAAGAAGCAAGCTGTGAAAAGACAGGACCATACCTACCTTAAGTATAGGGTCTGGCAGAAAGGAGATACCAATAAATATCTGCTGCTTGAACGCTGAATCCTCAGAGGCAAATGGCAGACTTGTAGTGGAGGTGAGTGGGGCTACTAGAGTGGAAGGTGGCTTGTTCCCTCGGGGCTAAACAAAGAAATGAGTTTTCTAGCTCTCGCCTAAGAACTAAATAAAAGTGGAAGCTTCAAGGACATAAGGCTTCAAAACCCTAGGATTTTTATTTTATTAGGTTTTTATTGTGAAGTCGTTTTAGTTTTACAGAAAAGTTCTAGGAACAGTGCAGCTTCTCTCAGCTTCCCCCACAGTTAACAACAATCAAAACCAGGAAATAAACATCGGTGCACGGCTGTTAATGAGAGCGTGCCAGGGCCTCCAGTTTTCTTCCTGATGTCCCTTTTCTGTCCTAGGGTCCAATTCAGGATCCTATGTTGCATTTAGTTGTTGTGTCTCCTCAATCTCCTCCAGTCTGTGATGATTCCTCAGTCTTGCTTCCCTGGTAGCTCAGCTGGTAAAGAATCCACCTGTAATGCAGGAGAACCAGTTCAATTCCTGGGTTGGGAAAGATCCGCTGGAGAAGGGATAGGCTACCCACTCCAGGATTCTTGGGTTTCCGTGGTGGCTCAGCTGCTGAAGAATCCACTTGCAATGCGAGAGACCTGGGTTCGATTCCTGGATTGGGAAGATACCCCGGAGAAGAGAAAGGCTAGCCACTCCAGTATTCTGGCCTGGAGAATTCCATGAACTGTATAGTCCATGAGGTTGCAAAGAGTCAGACACAGCTGAGTGACTTTCACTTTCCTTGTTTTTCATGACCTTGAAACTTTAGATTGGTCAGTTATTTTGTAGAATGAGCCTCAATTTGAGATTGTCTGATGTTTTCTCATGATTAGATTCAGATTACGAGTTTTGAGCAAGAATATCACACAAGTGACCTTGTGTCTTTCTCAGAGTGTCAGGGCAGGTGTTCATGATGTCTATATGTCTTGTTACTTTAGCTTTGATCGCTTAGTTAATTAAAGCACTGCAGGCCAGGTTTCTCTACAATTAGGTTATTATTTTTCCCTTTGTAATTGAGAAATATTTAGGAGAGAAACTTTGAGATTATGCAAATACCTATTTTCAGCTTTTGTCACCGTTGTTCAGTCACTCAGTCGTGTCCAGCCATTTGCAACCCCATGAATGGCAGCGTGCCAGGCTTCCCTGTCCTTCACTATCTCCTGGAGTTGGCTCAAACTTATGTTCATTGAGCCCTTGATCCCACTTATGTTCATTGATGCCATTTAACCATCTCATTCTCTGTCTCCCTCTTCTCTTGCGTTCAGTCTTTCTCTGCCTCAGGGACTTTTCCAGTGAGTCAGCTCTTCGCACCAGGTGGCCAAAGTATTGGAGCTTCAGCTTCGGCATCAGTCCTTCCCATGAGTATTCAGAGTTGATTCAGCTTAAGCTTTCCCAGTTTCACCCACTAACTGTGGTTTTGGTTTTCATATCCCTGATGATTAGTGATGTTGAGCACCTTTTCATGTACCTGTTGGCCATTTAGATGACTTCTTTGGGAAAATATCTATCCAAATGTTATTTGGATCCATTTTTTAATTGGATTATTCTTTTTCTGCTGTTGAGTTGTATGAGTTCCTTATATATTTTTCTGTAATACTCCCTTATCAGAA
Source organism: Neotragus moschatus (assembly GCA_006410615.1). Lineage (NCBI taxonomy): Eukaryota > Metazoa > Chordata > Mammalia > Artiodactyla > Bovidae > Neotragus > Neotragus moschatus. The sequence goes on along the minus strand of SJYA01002616.1, from coordinate 2,367,481 downwards.
AGGGCTTCCCTGGTGGCTCAGGGGTTAAAGCAGCTGCCTGGAATGCAGGAGACCCAGGTTCGATCCCTGGGTTGGGAAGATTGCCTGGAGAAGGAAATGGCAACCCACTCCAGTACTCTTGCCTGGAGAATCCCATGGAGGGAGGAGCCTGGTGGGCTACAGTCCATGGGGTCGCAAAGAGTCGGACATGACTGAGTGACTTCGCTTACTACTTTTGCTGATACTTGTGGACAAGCTCTTTGTGAGAGGTTAAAAGGGGAAGGATCCTCAAAGCTCCTTTCTAAAAACTGGTTTATTACTAAATCCTACTTCAAAATGGTATCATATTTAATTTTAGTTAATAGGATTGCTGCCAAGAAATGCAAATGATTTAATTTCTATACCCTATGACGTTTTTGTTCGAATGTATGAGTTCTTAACCTGTGGACCATGAATAGGGCTTTGGTAGGGCTAAGAACCTCCTGAAAAGTAAATTCACAGTTGGGTGAATATGAGTGAATGTGTATTATTTTAGGGTGAAAATATGAGCTTTTCCCCAAATTCTCAAATGCGTCTGTGACCTTGTTCCCTCTGCCTCCTGATTAAAGAAGCCGTTTCTTTAATCAGCCGAGTGGACAAACGTAGATCTTTCTTTTGTACTTACTCAAACCTGAAACACTGGGTTTGGCAACACAGATAGAGGAGGACAGAATAAACTTTAATCCAAGTTGATCAGTTTGGTTGGAGGAAAACACATTCATACAATGGATGAAAGATGATAAGCTTTCCTTTTATGTTGCCAGCTACACAGATTTGGCTTAGCATTGCACCATGAGGTATGTTTAACTTATAGAGAAACAATTACATTTTGATGCCAACAAAAAAAGCAAATGCGTGTTTGGTGTGATTAATGATACTTTCCCACTGAGGCTTTAATCTTTCAGCGTAATGTTTGCTGATTGTGGTTTATACAGTTCGTCATGCCGTCAGTGTCAAAGGTGTAAGTCACCCAGCAGCACGTTAAAGGCTTTGTGGAACACCATATCCATCCTTCTCTCAAGTGCTCTTCACCTTCTTCTTAAGACAGCTCATATTGTGTGAAGGAAGAATGCAGTGTTTTCTACTAAGGAATGTTTTAAGGATGGTATTTTGTATTTGTCATCAAAGCCATTTTGTGTGTTATAGTGTTAGTCGCTCAGTCATGCCTGACTCTTTGCAACCCAAAGGACTGCCAGGCTCCTCTGTCCATGGAATTCTCCAGGCAAGAATACTGGAGTGGGTTGCTGTTCCCTTCTTCTCCACTCAAGGACTGAACCCAGGTCTCCCACATTGCAGGCAGATTCTTTACTGTCTGAGTCACCTGTGGCACATTTTAACAGTGCTGAAGTGCCTGGCAGAACAAATAGATCCTGAGCTACACGCATATGATGGAGGCAGGGGAGCCGGGAGAAAGTGATGAGCAATGAGATTTGTTGATAGTATGCTGAGTAGTCTGGCATATCATGAGCATTCTAGGGATCAATAGAAATTATTTATAAAATTGTTGGTAGAAATCGTAAAAAATATTTGTCATCTATAAAGCCAGATGAAAAGTTTTACAGAGAAGTTGTGAAAAGCGCCTGCCATTCTTCGCTCCTTCTTCCTTGGCTGATTGACCTCCTTGACCACCGGGTGGTTCCAGGCGGTTCCTGCTCATCTCCCACTACTTCACAAACTGCAACTAATTCCAAAGACCTCACATTTTAAAAGAGAAAGACAAGAGAGTTTGCATCTACAACCCTGAGGTTGCAGATGACTATGAAATGTTTCCATTTGTCACACATCTACATTTTGGAGCCTCCATCCAGAAGCCCTAAGTCCCCACTTTCACCTGTTGCAATAAGTCCCCTACCAGCAAGTCTAGGTAGGGTGGGAAAGAGAGATTTCAGGATGATAAAGGTGACTTGTCTGTCAGAAAAGTTGGAGGTTGAATGGGAGCTTATCTTTTGCATATTCAACAAGACTTTTGTGTCCCTGGCACTTTAGGCATAAAAAAGGAATATATGTGTATTGGGCTGAGGGTTTGAAAGGTAAAATAGAAAAAGATGCAAAGAATAAGTCCGTAGTCTCTAGAGATGAAGTCTTAATAAGGGGCTGTTGGAAGATGTTCCTTCTTGCCCAGACTCCAGAGTAGAATGGACACCTCTTTCTGTAAGGTGAGGGGTGGAGGTAACACTGAAGCCAATGTTTATTCAACAAACAGTGATCTGTTGCTTCTGCCAGATTTTGTACTAGGTGACAGAGATCCAAAATTGATTGAAACGCACTCCTGACCCTAGTGAACTCTCAGCCGAGGGAGATGGCAGCTGACGCAGACTGTCATGGTGCTGCATAATAAATTTAGTGATCAAGAAATACACAGAACAAGAGGGAAGTGTAGATAAGGTACCTAATCGAGCTTGGCATGGAGGAACATTTTCTGGAAGCAGAGCCTGAGCTAAGACCGGAGATCAGTAGACTTAGGAGATCAGTAGGAAAACACCGAGATCTTAAATATTGTTTTTAGAAGCTATGCGGCTGAGCAGACCAAAGAGATGGGAAGCCTCGGGCTGGTAAGGGAGCCAGATGTGCCAAGGTTGGAATGGTCAGCATGGTGACTGGGGTTAGTTTGACCATAAAGAAGTATATGACCCCCGAGGGCTTTTGAAACTCACTGCAAGAGGCCGTGTGTAGGGTATCGGTTATGAATATGGGCTGAGTTTCTTTCTTTGTAAAACAAGTATTTCAGAGTGTTGTAAGAGTTAAATAAGTTAGTATAAGAGCTCTGGTATGTACTAAGCATCGGTGGTAGCCTTGGTTCTGAGGCTGTGGTCCATAGTGGAATTCCTTACAGCACTGGTGAATGAGACCAGTGGCTGATAAGGAAATGGCTTTTTAGGCAGCAATGCCAACAGTAGTTCTTCAGAAGGGAAGCACGGGGAGCACTGGTGTTTCCCAAGGGCAGAGCTGGAGAAGAACCCAACAGAATTACCTGGGGAGCATTTTCAAACTACACATGTTCAGGATGTTCCCAGCATCTGCTGACTCAGTACCTCCAGGTGTAGGGGCCGGGCATGAGTGATGGGAAAAAGGCTTTCGGGTGGTATGTCTGCTCAGACCGCTGGCCTGAAGAGCATGGCTGGCTCTGCCTAGCTGTGGGACCACAACCCGACAGGGGAATACATTGAGTGACAGGGGAATACATTGAGCGAAGAGCACGCCAGGTACACCCTGCTGCCGGGTCGTTTTCCTGAATACACGGAAGAAATAAGATCGCTTCCCTTTCCACCCTGCAATTTGATGCTCCCATGTGCAAATGTCAAGAGATGGGGTGAGGCAAAAGATAAAAGGACAAGAGCGACAGAAGAGCTTTGCACCCGAAGGGATTAGGGTGTGGCGCCCTGGGCTGCAGAAATTTTACTTACATTAAACAAGGGAGGGTCTGGGGAGCTTATGCAGAGCCTTTGTGCTTCTTACATCACAGCCATCCATAGAAAATGTTGATGTAGGTGCATTTTCAAAAGGCGGGAGCCCTGATGAGACTGGTCAGGCTTGAATGCATCTCTGTGTCCCACAAGGGGCTGTCTGTAGCTGTTTCTCAGGAAGCACTCTAAAATGAATATCTTGCCTCAGTGCACCTAAAGGAAATATCGTTAATGTAAAACATATTTATAAACTATGATGCATAAAAAGGGAAAAGAAGCAACAATTGTTAGGTGTCTAGAATCTCAGAATTTCAAATGTCCCATGGGAGAATTCGACAGTGTCGCTTGCTGTCCCTGGGAGGTTTAGTTCCCATAGCTTCCCTCCTGACTCTAGGGTACTCCCATGCACCAGTAACATTCACTGCACTGGTGTGGGCTGGTCTGCATGCTGCTGGCTTCAGAGCTTTCATCAGTGTCTATCAATTGACAGTTCTGTTTGCTGAAATGGCTCTTGTCAAGGCATCCAGTATTGTGTTGATAGTAGGGGTTCACAAAGAGATAAGTAAGTCTTTTAGAAGACCTTTGAATCCAGAAAGGATTCAATAAACAATAAAGAAGCCTATCATTTCACCAAGTTCTGGCTGAGTACCAGCTCCAGTCCTCACCAGAGTCTCAAAAATGCAGGTGAGGTTCATGGTATGTTCTTCACATTGAGGGTAACTGAAGCACATCTTGAAAGTTAACTTGCTAGAGGAAAATCGTTAGCAAAGGGAAAGTCAGGTCTGTCTGATGACAAAGGCTGCTCTTTCCACTCCACATTGTCTCTTAACCAGCAACATGATTAGCAATCAATTAAAGCACACTGTGGTAGCTATTGTTACAGTGGTATCTTCGAGGCACCATGAGTATATGGGTGAGAAGGAACAAAGGCTGACTTCTGACGCCACGTGCAGACCAGAAGTCTACCCTGTACTGTAGTATATGGGGCACACGGTTAAGTGTTACTATACCTATTTAGGAAATTGGAGAAATGCCAAAGTTTCTGAATGGAGCTGGGCCATATATTTTTGTAAGTTCAGGTATGTAACTACAAAATTAGAAATTAGCTACTTAAAATTAAAAAAATTTAATTGTAGTAAAATACACCTGACATATTTATTATCTTAACCATTTTAGGTGCATCAGTCAGTCAGTTCAGTTGCTCAGTCATGTCTGACTCTTTGTGACCCCATGAATCGCAGCACACCAGGCCTCCCTGTCCATCACCAACTCCCGGAGTTCACTCAAACTGACGTCCAACGAGTCAGTGATGCCATCCAGCCATCTCATCCTCTGTTGTCCCCTTCTCCTCCTGCCCCCAATCCCTCCCAGCATCCGAGTCTTTTCCAATGAGTCAACTCTTCGCATGAGGTGGCCAAAGTACTGGAGTTTCAGCTTTAGCCTCATTCCTTCCAAAGAACACCCAGGACTGATCTCGTTTAGGATGGACTGGTTGGATCTCCTTGCAGTCCAAGGGACTCTCAAGAGTCTTTTCCAACAACACAGTTCAAAAGCATCAAATTCTTCAGCACTCAGCTTTCTTCACAGTCCAACTCTCACATCCATACATGACTACTGGAAAAACCATAGCCTTGACTAGACAGACCTTTGTTGGCAAAATAATGTCTCTGCTTTCTAATATGCTGCCTAGGTTGGTCATAGCTTTCCTTCCAAGGAGTAAGTGTCTTTTAATTTCATGGCTGCAGTCACCATCTACAGTGATTTTGGAGCCCAGAAAAATAGTCAGCCACTGTGTCCACTGTTTCCCCATCTATTTCCCATGAAGTGAGAGGACTGGATGCCATGATCCTCGTTTTCTGAATGTTGAGGACTGCTGTATCACACAGTAACTCTGTTTTTAGCTTTTTAAGGAACCTCCATACTGTTTTCCTTAGCAGCTGTACCAGTTTACATTCCCACAAGCAAGGTAGGAGGGTTCCCTTTTCTCTGGCATTTGCATTTTCTTAAACTTTCTGGGATATTTTCTCAACATTGTCTTCAGCCTTGTGTTGAAATTTTAAAGTTTACTACCTAATTTTTTCATGTCTAAGTATACTTTCTTGTCCTCTGTCCCCTTTTCATAGCTTCCTGTTCTTATTTGATAGACACATTATTTTCTTTTATACCTCTGGAATGTACTAACGAGAATTTATGGAAATTTATGGAACTAAAGAGCTTCTTGATGAAAGTAAGAGAGGAGAGTGAAAAAGCTGGCTTAAAACTCAACATTCAGAAAACAAAGATCATGGCATCTGGTCCCATCACTTTATGGCAAATAAATGGGGAAATGATAGAAACATTAAGAGACTTTATTTTCTTGGGCTCCAAAATCACTGCAGATGGTGACTGCAGCCATGAAATTAAAAGATGCTTGCTTCTTGAAGAAAAGCTATGATCAACCTAGATAGCATATTAAAAAGCAGAGACATTACTGTATTAACAAAGGTCCGTCTAGTCAAGGCTATGGTTTTTCCAGTAGTCATATTTGGATGTGAGAGTTGGACCATAAAGAAAGCTGAGTGCTGAAGAATTGATGCTTTTGAACTGTGGTGTTGGAAAAGACTCTTGAAAGTTCCTTAGACTGCAAGGAGATCAAACCAATCAATCCTAAAGGAAATCAATCCTGAATATTCATTGGAAGGACTGATGCTGAAGCTGAAACTCCAATACTTTGGCCATCTGATGCAAAGAGCTGACTTATTTGAAAAGACCCCGATGCTGGGAAAGATTGAAGGCAGGAGAAGAAGGGGACAACAGAGGATGAGATGGTTGGAGGGCATCACCACCTTGATGGACATGAGTTTGAGTAAGCTCTGGGAGTTGGTGATGGATAGGGAAGCCTGGCTTGCTGCAGTCCATGGGGTTGCAAAGAGTTGGACATGACTGAGCAACTGAACTAAGCTGATGGAAAGTTCTGTTTTCTTCCTCACACTATGTCTGTTTTATTTTTCTTCCCTATAGCTTAAATTTTAATTTCTATAGTTTAATTCTATAGTTAAAATTTGGACTCTTTGTCATAGTGTGGCTTTTCTTATAGAAATATAATTGTCCATATTTGAGACAATATCCAGGCTTCAGTGTTTTTAAAGCTCCCTGTGATATTCCAATGGTCTACGGCAGCAGACAGGCAAACTACAGCCTGTGGGGCAAATCTGGCCTACTTTGTTTTTGTAAACACAGATTTCTGGAACCCAGACAAGCTCATTTGTTTCCATATTGTGGCTCACTATTTTCGTACTACAGTAGCAGAGTTGAGTGGTTTTGACAGAGACTATACAGTCCACAAAGCCTAAAATATTTATTATTTAATATTTATTAATGGCCCTTTGCAGAGGAAGTTTGCTGGTCCTTGGTCTAGAAGAAGGCAGAGGCCATCTTGTAAGCCCTGAGTTTGTCCATCACTTCTGTTGTGGTTGCTTCCCATGCTCATCTATGGCTGAAATGATTTTTCAAAATTAAAAATGAATTATTTACACTATGCAATAATGTCAGCGAGCGATCATTTAAGATGTTTTCTTTGACAGAACAACTTCCTTTTGTGGCAGGGCTCTGGATAGGACAATATATTATTGCAAAACAAGAAGAGTTAAAGATGTGTTATTTTTGGACTCTATTTTTCCCCATGTCTTTCAATTTTCCTTGGTACATTTTGGATGATTCTTAAGTCTCTTTATCTGAGTTGGAGTCTCAGGACCTGCATAAGGTTACTTGCCCTACCTACCCCCTTAAAGTCTAAAGGAAAAGCTCTGCCAAAATATACAACTTCAGCGGTGAATGGGGATGGAGTCTCTGCAGAATGGAAAATAGCAACAATAAAACAGTTCTTGTGCATTACACTTAGCATTAACTATCTTGGTCTTTTGAGTTGGATTCAGAAACTTCAGGACATTTAACTCAGGCTATTCTTGGATTCTTTAGTGGCAAGATTCCAAACTTAGTTTTGGGGTTATATATTAGGACCAATCAAATGGATCTGAATGAAAAAACTGAGTTAAAATATATTTATAAAAAAATGGTTTTTTGGGGGGACTGATTCATACCAATTTTATTTATAGATTTTCCTGTATTTTCCCTTCCTCTGCCTGCCCTTTGTAAATGGAAAAACAGGATCTCAATCCTCTTTAATGAGTAATAGCTGCCCAAAGCTATACGTGCTTTTTAAGGCTTCCAAATGACATCATGTGCAGAACACTGAAGCTGCGTTCTCACCATCTGTCATGTCACCAGAAGTCTTAAACATAATTACAGCCCATGTGACAGCTGCACACACATTATTTCCCACCTGTATTACCTCCTCCCTACCTAATTAAAGTGGTGTTAGAATCTCAGTTATCAACTCTGTTTTTTCAGGGCTTATGTTATATAACTGTGAAGACTTGGGATTTAATATCTTTGTGTGAGTACTCATCAGGTGTTAGGGGATTGGAGAAATGGTAGATAATGAGTTGTTCTGCCCCGTTCCTCATACCTGAGCTCTCCAGCAGTGCTCTTGGAAGGAAAATTGCTGATGATGGGGGATTTACAGACACATGCATTTGGGGCATTATCCAGCTGGCCTGCCTTGCACAGAACTGCCTGGGAGATCAAAAAGGGGCCTTGGAGTTAGTTTAAAATTTAAGACGTCAACAACAACTTGAGGCCAGCTAGAGTAGAGTCATTTTATAAGGATAAATCCTAAACAAACCCAGTGATGGAAATAAACAGTCACTTTTTAGGGTAAAAACTGTTAGAGATCCTGGGAAAAATCATTGTCGTCCCTTGGATGGGTCAAGAAAGAATTTAATGCCCTTCACAAGTCAAAAAAGGCTAGCTTTCTTGAAGGGCAAGGGGATTTCAACAAAATGTTGGTTTTCTAGAAAGCCTGGCATGGGTGGTTTTAGAAAAGAGGAAAGAAACTTGATCTGGGCAGCTGGAAACCAGCTCACAAACAGGAGTCAAAAAATGCGTCTGAGCTAGAGTCTGCATACTTCCTCAACTGGCCTTGCATTTCAGAGGGTCCAGGAAGGGTGGACCCCTCTTTACTTGAAATCCTTGAAACATCATTGTCTAATGGAACTTTCTGCAATGATGGAAATGTTCTGTATCAGCGTTGTCCAAGGGGTACATGTGGCTATTGAGCACTCAAAACGTGGCTAGTGCAATGAGGAACTGATTTTTAGATTTTATTTCATTTTAATTAAGTAGTATCATGTGATTCATGGCTATAGTAGTGGACAGTAAAACAATCATTAATTTTTTTTGAGGTTAATGTATTGAATAATAGTGGTGAAGGTGATATTGATTTGCCATAAAATGGGTACATTTATACTTTTAGGAACTGATTAGAATGGATGTTTCTTATAAAATGGAATGTCATTATTATGTTTTCTTCTTTTTGAGGAAAATCCCCTGATGAGTCCCTGAGATGGGGTCCTAGACCTAGAAGGCAAAAAGAACTGGAGCTGAAAGAAGGTCAGTGTTACAAAGGAAGGGTCTCTAGATAGTGTGAACCCCTGTAGACTGGCTCTGAAGGTGGAAAAAGTCTCCAGTGGTAGAAACCAGCTGACAAGGAACAGTGTTTTGTCAATGGAACATCCCTACTGTTCCTCAAATCACGCACATGGGAAGTGATGAACTCTGTAGGGTTTAGGGCTGACTCCAGTCAAGGTGCAATTTATGTTTTCTCCATCTCCCTGTTCATGTAAACATCAGTATGCAAATATCAACCACAAAAGGCTTCGTGTGCTTTCCTAAAATGACCTGGGGCTGCAACAGCTCACAGCCACATTATGGCTGTGGACTTCTGTGGGCCCTAGGCACTTTTGCTTTCACAGGTAACTTCCTCCACAAAAAATGAAGTAAAATAATTATATTTTAAGACTCCATTGTCACAAAGTCAAATATACTAATATGTTAAAACATTTTCTTTGACCTGAAAGTTCATCTTTTTTCTTCTCTTATAAAAGAAATTAAAACAGTTTGCTGGCTTCTAATAGTGTAGCGGGCTTTGGGCACTGAAACAGCTCTACCTGGTGGAGACGTTGGCTCTGTTTGAGAGATTGTACCTTCACTTTAGGAAAGTGTTCACACTCAAAACTGGCTGGGAATTATCTTTTCTTAAAAGATTGCAAAATATATTTTGTACATAGTTGTTGTTTTTCAGTCATTTTGTCCAACACTTTTTGATTCCATGGACTGTAGCACGCCAGGTTTCTCTGTCCTTCACTGTCTCCTGGAGCTTGCTCAGACTCATGTCCATTGAGTCGGTGATACCTTCCAACCATCTCATCCTCTGTTGCCGCCTTCTCCCCTTGCCCTCAGTCTTTCCCAGCATCAGGGTCTTTTCCAGTGATTTGGCTCTTTGCATCAGGTGGCCGAAGTACTGGAGCTTCAGCTTCCATTGGTGTACAATAAATATTAACTGATTAAAAATATTCAGAAATATCAAGACTTCTAACAAAATGAATATTTCTCTACTTTTTGTTCCTAATGGCAATTTTGGATCTCTCATTTGGCTACTCAGAGTATAGTCCACAGACCAGCAGCAGTGGCACCACCTGGAGCTGTCAGAAATGCAGAGTATTAGCCTCCATCTGATACTGAGTCAGAATCTGCATTCTGACAAGATCTCTAAGTGATTCACATGCACATTACACTGAAGCACCACTGGCCTGCAATTTAAACAGGATGGTTCATCATTAGTAGAAATGAAAGAGTTGATTCTCTTAACCTCACATGATCGAGGGCCAGCTCTTACCCTTCTCCAGGGATAATTAATTCAGTTTTTTAGTCCAGTTTTTTCCAACTTTGGCAGATCATTGGAATCACCTGGAGAGAGCTTAAAAAAAAAAACCACACAACCCAAACAAAAACCCCCAAAATCTCAATGTTTGGGCCTCGTCCCCTAGAGATTCTGAAATAATTGGTGTAGGGTAGGATTGTGGGAATCAAGGTCTTATTTTAAAGCTTCTAAGGTGATGCTAATGTGTAGCCAGAGTGAGAACTGTGAGACATTCCCCACAAGATTTTTCCCCTGGTTTCGATCAGTTTGGCTTCTTTGCTCTGTGTTTCCCGAAACCTTCTCAGTCTGAGCAATCAAGTGTATAATCCAGAACTAGTTTCTTACCTCAGAGTCTGACACGCTCTATTAATTCTCAAAGCTCTGAAGTGTTATCCTAATATATCCATACCCTGAAATATTAATTGCCACCATTTCCTGCATCCTTATTAAATGTCCCATAATCACCTTCAGCCATTAATCTTCACATTGGTAATAAATACTACGCATACTACTCACTTAGCAGTTGAGGAAATGGAGACTTAGAAACGTTGACTCTTCCTAAGCTCATCTTATTTCTAGTTCCAAAACTTGTCCTCCCCCACCCCAAATCTATAGTCTTCCAGTATCATGCTTTTATTTAGGAAACATTGAAAATTTCCCAACTGCTATGTCCAAACATTAGATTTACAATGTTATTCAATCTTTGAGAATTACTGGCAAAGGAAATAGAATGAAGAGCAGGAAAGAATTAAGTAGCTAATAGAATTTGGAGTGGTTATATTCCATTAAAGAAAAGTTTGAAAATTATGATATATATTTTTCCAACCTGAATAACTGATATGATAGTTCACTTAAAAAAAAAAAAAACAAATATTAAATACTCCAGAGGTGCCCTGTGTTAGGACTTTGGAGATTACTAGGGTAAGAGATAGTCTTTGCCCTTGAAATGACAAGCCAAGAGGATAAGTAACTGTAATAGTCCAACACATGACAGTGAATAGAATCAGGTGCTAAACTGCGTGGTAAGGTCATTAAGCTTTGCCAAAGTTCAGAGGCTGGCAGAAACCGGACCACGAAGAAAGGATCTATGGATGAGCTCTGACTGAAGTCTGTAAGGGTGAATGGAGACTGCATAACTAGAAAAGACAGAGCTGAGCGGGGACACTGGCCTAATACTCACTGTCCCAGCAAGAATTTTCCCAACTGAATTACCAACCTGTTTTCTTGTTGGCTGAATGGCCCTTCTCTGGGGCCAGAGAATAGTCTTTGAATTCTAAACAAATGCCATCCCAGCCAAGCTTAGTACTAAGCTTCTCAGTGTCCTGAGTGACCTGCATCTGGAGCAACAAAATCAATCAGACACAGGGACTATTTACACAATTGATAGTTTCCTGCTCCATACATTCACAGGCTTCTTTTAAGCTGCTAGAGTACAATTTGCTTAATATTTGAAGCAAGAGAAGTTGAAAGCCAGGTACTTATTTAAATATTGATCAAGCTCAGAGCTTGAGAGAAGACAGGAAAACTGCAGACAGCATGAGATTATATGTCCTCAAGTGCTGCGGGTTCCACAAACACTAGTTTTGCTTGTTTGTTTCCTTTTAGTGGAGAAGGGGTTTGGGGGTAACTTCTAATAATAGTTGGTCTCCTCCCACACGTTCTTATTTTCTTCTCTCTGACAGAAGTATTGAAAAAAAGGAGAGGGGAGAAAGAAAGAAGAAAATGCACAGTACTAGTGATGTAGAAGAGGTGGCAAGAATACACAGAAGAACTGTACAAAAAAGATGTTCACGACCCAGATAATCATGATGNAGTTAAGCTGTTTCAAATCCTGAAAGATATGCTGTGAAATTGCTTCACTCAATATGCCAGCAAATTTGGAAAACTCAGCAGTGGCCACAGGACTGGAAAAGGTCAGTTTTCATTCCAGTTCCAAAGAAAGGCAATGCCAAAGAATGCTCAAACTACTGCACAGTTGCACCCTCAACTTTATATACAATTATTTGTCATATTTTGCAACATGATTTGATATACATGTACATTGTGGAACAGTTACCAGGATCAAGATGATCAATACATCCATCACCTCACACAGTTAACTTTTCCTATGATGAGAACACTCAGGATCTACTCTCAGCAACTTTCCGGTACACTGCTGCTGCTGCTAAGTCACTTCAGTCGTGTCCAACTCTGTGCGACCCCAGAGATGGCAGCCCACCAGGCTCCCCTGTCCCTGGGATTCTCCAGGCAAGAACACTGGAGTGGGTTGCCATTTCCTTCTCCAATGCATGAAAGTGAAAAGTGAAAGTGAAGTCGCTCAGTTGTGTGCCACTCTTCACAATCCCATGGACTGCAGCCCACCAGGCTCCTCCGACCATGGGATTTTCCAGGCAAGAGTACTGGAGTGGGCTGCCATTGCCACAATATCATATTTTTAAACTATAGTCACTGATACTGTGTGTTGTCTTTGTTAAAATATCGATGTAGGTTCTCTGCCCATTTTGTTTGTTTTGTTTTATTTCATCATCTGACTGCATGGTGTGTCATGTGTAATCTTAATTCCCTGATCAGGGATTGAACATGTGCCCCTTGCTTTGGAATATTAACCACTGGATCACCTAGGGACGTCCCTACCCATTTGAAAAATAAGATTTTGTTTTGCTACTGAGTTGTATGAGGTCCCATATATAGTCTGGATATTAACCCCTTGTTAGATATATGGTTTACATATATTTTCTCCCATTCTGTAGGTTGCCTTTTCATTCTGTTGATGGTTTCTTTTGTTGTGCAGAAGCTTTAGTTTGATATAGTCCCACTTGTTGATTTTTTGCATTTCTTCCTTGTTCTTTCGGTGTCATATCCAAAAATCATTGCCAAGACTGGTGTTAAGGAGCTCCCCTGGCATATTTTCTTCTAGGAGTCTTATGGTTTCAGGTCTTACAAGTCTTTAATCCAGTTCAAGTTAATTTTTGTGTGTGGTGTAGGATAGTGGTCCAATTTTATTCTTTTGCATATGAGTGTCTGGTTTTCCCAGCATCATTTATTGAAGAGAATATCTTTTCCCTGTTGAGTATTTTTGGTTTCATTGTTAAATATTGACCATACAGGCATGGATTTATTTCTGGGCTTTCAGTTCTGTTTCATTGATCTCTGTGTCTGTTTTTATGTCAGTACCATACTATATTGATAGCTTTGTATATAATATGCAGTCAGGAAGTGTGGTGCCTCCAACCTTGTTCTTCTCAAGATTGCATTGTCCATTCAGTCTTTTATGGCTCCATAAACATTTTAGGACAATTGTTTTCTATTTTTCTGAAAAGTAATTGGAGTTTTGACAGGGATTACACGGAATCTGTAGATGGCTTTGGGCAGTATGGGCATTTAAACAGTGTTAACTCCTCTGATTCATGAACACGAGTATCTTTCCATTTCTCTTCAGTATCTTCAGTGTCTTACATTTTTTGATGTATAGATATTTCACTTCTTTTGTTAAATTTATTCCTAAGTATCTTACTGTTTTTTGGTGCTATTGTAAATGGCATTATTTTCTTTATTCTCCAGATGGTTAATTAGTGTACAGATTTTTGTATGTTGATTTTGTGTTTTGCGGTTTTACTGACTTCATTTATTAGCTCTAACAGTTTTTTTGGTGGAGTACTGAGGATTTTCTATGTAAGATCATGTCATCTTCAAAGAAACATTTTTATTCCTTCCTTTCCCACTGGAATGCCTTTTAATTATTCTTGTCTAATTGCTGTGACTAGAACTTCTGTGCTGTGTTGACTGGAAATGATAACAGAGGACATCCTTATTCCTGATCTTAGAGGGAAAGCTTTCTATCTTTTCACTGTTGAGTTTGTTATATATGGCCTTTATTATGTTGAGGTATGTTTCTTCTATACCCAATTTGTTGAATTCTTGTTAAAGGATGTTGAACTTTTGTTAAATGTTTTTTTTCATTTGTTAACACATTTATTGATTCATGTATGTTTCTTTTTTTCATTAAGTGTTAATCACTATAAATTTCCCTCTTAGAACTGTCTTTGTTACATCCCGTAAGTTTTGGTATGTTGTGTTTCTATTTTTAATCTCAAGATTTTTGGATTACTTGAGTTCTTCTTTGACCAGTTGGTTTTTTAGAAGTGTAATTTAATTTCCACACATCTGATTTTTATTCTGACATTCTTCCTGTTATTGACGCCTAGCTTTAATCATTGTGGTTGAGAAGATATTTTATATGGGTTTCATCTTCTTAAAATTTGTTAAGACTAATTTAAATACTCTCCTGGAGGATATGTGTGTGCGTAAGAAGTATGTGTATTCTTCTGCTGTTGAATGGAACGTTTTGTATGTTTGTTAGGTACAATTAACCGAAGGTATTGTTTAAGATCTTCATTTCCTTCTTGATTTTCTATTTGGATAATCTGTCTATTGTGAAGTCCTCTAAGCTTGCATTGCTGTTTCTGCCTTCAGATCTGTTGTGTGTGTTAAGTCACTTCAGTTGTGTCCGACTCTTTGTGACCACGTGGACTGTAGCCCTCCAGGCTCCTCTGTCCATGGGATTCTCCAGGCAAGGATACTGGAGTGGGTTGCCATTCTCTTCTCCAGGGAATCTTCCCGATCCAGGGACTGAACCTGGTCTCCCGCATTGCAGGCAGATTCTTTACCATCGGAGCCACCAGCATGCGTATAATTATAATTGTATATCCTCTTGATGAACTGACCTCATTATTATATAATGGCCTTCTTTGTCCCTTGTTACAACTTTTCTCTTAAAATTTATTTTGTCTCATAAGTATAGATACCCCTTTCTTTTAGTTTCTGTTTGCATGGATGTCTTTTCCTATCCTTTCACTTTTAGCCTATGAGAGTCCTTAAAGTTTAAGTGAGTTTCTTGTAGGAAGTATATACTTGGGTCTTGAGTTTTTGTCCATTCAACTACTCCTTGTCTTTTAGTTTAAACCATTTACATTTAGAGTAATTTAGTTATTGATAGCAAAGGACACACTGTTGACATTTTGTTAATTGCCTTCTGATTGTTTCATAGTTCTTTTGTTTTTCCTCTCTAACTGTCATCCTTTGTGAATTGATGAGGAGGCCTACCGGGGTTCTCCTACTGTCCCTTTATTTGTGGGGTGAAATCCCTCCAAGGGGATCCTTCTTGGCACCAAGCTGCTCTGGACTGAGGGATGGAGTGATGCAGACAAACGCTTCCTAAGCTTTTCTATGCTGTCATCCTCTGCTTTTTGAGCTCCACGGGGTTTCTGCTGCTGCTGTGTAGTGTAGAGCTTTCCCGGGGCTGTTTTCATTGGTTTGTAGGTGGGGTATCTTTGGAAACCTTACATTTTTGAATGGTTTGTGGGTGGGCTATCTTACATTTTTGAAAACTAATTACATACCCTACCTTGAAGCCTGTTTAAGTTGGTAAATTTTTCAACCTTTGTTAAGTGACATGATTTTGAATCATCTCACTACCTTGAATACTGAACATATACCAGCTTGCTATCTTCTTTTTAAATGCTGACTGATGGTAAGTAGAACCCTTCTAACCCTTGCTGAGATCCCCCTTCCCTCCCTGCTCTAGGAAGCACTGAAGCCTCATGGTTAAGATTTTCAGCTGCAGATTATGAAAGCAGGGAGACTCTTCAGCTGTTACTTTCTGCCTTGTGTTGGGTAAGTCATCTGAACTTTTAGTCTGTTTTTACCTATTTCTCTTAAATAGGGTTGTTAAAAATGCTTAGCACAGAACCTGAGATAGAATAATTTCTCTTAACAGTGGCTTTCCAACCACAGTCCTTCTAAAACAAGATTGCTGACTCTTGATGGTCAGTCATCTCGAAATAACTTTGTTTTTACACATGTTGCTGCTGAGTCACATCTCTTCATTCATGGATGTGTACAATTGGCTTCTTAGTCCCATGAATAAAACTTAATATTTATCTAAATTTCCTGTATATGACCATCTGTTCTAGCCTTTCAAAGTCTTTTAGATTGTTTATCTGTACATTAGTCATTCACAACCCTTTTTTATTCCAAGTTATCCACAGATTGGATATGCGTTTCTTCAGTGTTTTAAGGAATAAAATTGTTGCCTAGTCTCAGGTCAAAGGCAGAACGATTGGATGTTTCCATACACAGGGCTTCCCCTGTGGCTCAGTGGTGAAGCGTCTGCCTGCAATTCAGGAGACCTAGGTTCAATCCCTGGGTTGGGAAGATCCCCTGGAGGAGGAAATGGCAACCTACTCCAGGATTGCCTGGAGAATCCCATGGACAAGAGGAGCCTGGTGGGCTACAATCAATAGGGTCGCAAAGAGTTGGACAGGACTGAGCACACTCTCACATACAGACTTTATTTTAGATTAATATTTATCAATTTTATACAGTTGTTCAGAGACTCATTCCTGTGTGCACCAGCATCTGATTCTTAATTCTCCACCCTGTCATAAGGATATATGCTATTTCAACCAAATCTACTGTACATCTGCTGTATGGAATTACCAATTTGGTGACCACATAGTGGAGTGGGGTTAGCCTCACGTGACTTATTCTTACAGAACTTACACTGGCTCCAGGTAGCTACTGCTTCCCCTGAGGTACTCGGACACCAGCTTTTTAATCTACTCTAGAATCTCGCTTATGATGAGTCTGAAGCTCCTTCTGTCTCTAGTTTTTGTTTTTTAGAAAAATTTTTATTGGAGTGTAGTTGGTTTGCAATGTTGTGTTAGTTTCAGGTATATAGTAGAGTGAATCTGTTCTACATATATCCACTGTTTTTTAGATTCTTTTCCCACACAGGTCATTAGCATTGGCTTTTTTGAAAATTGGCTGTCTCCTATGTTTGAATCCTGTCGTTCTCCCAGTTCTTGGTAGATCATGATTAGAATCTCATTGGGCTCTTTCCCATCTTGGCCCTGTCCGGAGGCAGCAACTTGTTCAGCACCTCCGGGTGTCCTCTTAGGCTCGACTTTCCCACCCTCAGAAGCTCTTTCTGTCCTCTTGAAGTGGAAGGTTTTCTCCCTCCAAGAGTAGACGAAATCTCAGTCGCTGTGAGGAGCTCTGCTTGTCACTCATCAACACTACATCACCAGTCCTAAGAAGGTCTGTCTATTTGTTCCCTGATGTTCTGCCTTAGATACATTGAAATACAAATCTGATTGTCTTTAGTTTTTTTGGCAGCCTCATGTTATTCGGGCCTTTAGTCTGTCTGACACAGCTCTTAAGAGCATGCCGTCTTCCTTATCTGTGCTGGAAAAGAGGCATCGAGGAGGATAAAAGCAAAGCAATTATGTTTATCATCTGAATGGGAAACAGCATGATGCTGGGAATTGGGAGGCCTGGCTTTAGTCCTGAGCTCCTTGAACATACCGATCTCTATATCGCCCCCAATCCATGTCCTCTCCAAATGGGAGATCTTGGGTTGCTTCTTTGAACCATGGTGATTTCTTTAGGTAGGGATCTCACTGACTGCTAGTAGCATTTGGATGGGCTTCCTGGCTGGCTCAGCTGTAAAGACTCTGCATGCAACGCAGGAGATGCATTGTGTGCGAGACGTGGGTTCCATCCTGCTGTGTATCAGTATAAATTCGTGTATAAGAAATGGCTCATTTAACTCTTCACTGTTACCTTTTATGAAATCACCAGCTTTGCAACTTGTCAGAAGTTCTCAGGGATGAATTTCTGGAAGTTGTTTTTATACCCGTTATCCCAGCCCTTAAAGACTTAGCCAAGTTTCCTGCGGGCCACTCACTATTCTTGGCTGTAAGGGGCAATACACAAAACCTATTGTCAGCGCTTTATTAAGTTTTAAATGGATGCATTCTTAGGGGGAATAAAATAGAAGCATTTCTCTTAAATGGTATCATTCATGTCAAAGTTGTTATATAAAATACATATGTATTTTTCTTCTCCCATTTAATAACCAGAAATGTTGATAGCCTGCTAA
This sequence comes from Neotragus moschatus, assembly GCA_006410615.1. Classification (NCBI taxonomy): domain Eukaryota; kingdom Metazoa; phylum Chordata; class Mammalia; order Artiodactyla; family Bovidae; genus Neotragus; species Neotragus moschatus. The sequence continues at coordinate 2,349,318 of SJYA01002616.1, read as the reverse complement.
TTGAATATAAAACACAATGTCAAAAATCTTTAAAATCAGTCATGGGAATTCGAGTTGTTCTTTGTTCTTTACTTAGAAAGATTCTGTGGGACAGAAATTATGAGGCGAAAGTCTCATGGCTTTTGATTTTGGGCCTTATAGTAAAAACTTTTAAGTTGAGGTGAAATAGATTTCACATATAGTTAAATTAGGTTGTTTTGCAATAAAAATGAACACTGTAGATTACTTTCATATCTATAGAAAGTCCCAAATTAGCTTTTGACTTGGTTTACTTACAAAAATGGGGCTGAGCTTGGGAAAATTCAAATTTACTATAGACAGGTTAAGGAAACTTTCATTTTGAAAGAAACGCCAAGTAGAATTTAGATATTGGTTTGTTGGTTTTTCTTAAAATTAAAAATAGAATAAGCATCTCTTTTTTCTTTCACCTTCATAGTAGGAAACTTTATGTTTATTGACCGTATGGCATCTTTATGTGCAAGTAGCTATAGAAATTAATAGACATAGACAATATGTCTGGATTTCAATTTAAGAATTTTTTTTTTAGTGGGAGTTGGACATGATCGCTGGTGTTTTGTGCCTTTTATTTAAAAATGATAGTAGATTCTGTATAAAAGAAACATTTTAAAAAGATAGTCTGGGGATAGCAAAGGCTGAAGCAGAAGTAGAATTGCTATTGAAATCTTAGCACTGCCACCCACCTGCTGGGGGAGTCATGCCACCTCTCCTGGCCCTAGTGACCTCATTTGAAACTGAGGAGTTGGGCCAGCCCCTTTTCTATGGCACATCCTATCTCTTCAGTTCTGTGCTTCTCTGGAGGTAAGGATGGTGTTTTAAGCCTCCCTTAGATTACTAGCCGACTGCTTGGTTCCTAGAGCACTTTCAGACAGTTGAGTGGCAACATCCGAATCATTCAGGAAACTGGGTTTGAAGAAGCTGCTTCAGGGTTGCGTCTTTACAGGGAGAAATGGTTGCTCATAGCCTGCGATTTCCCTGTGATGGCAGCTCATGTTGTTGTTATCTGAATACTTCGTGAGCAGTGGGGTGGAATCAGCCAGTAATAATGTAGTAATTATTTTTAATTGAATCCATACATGACTGAAAATGGGTATTAATTTCATTTTAGCAGAAGGAGTTAATGTCCCTAACTCCATTTAGGATAGGTGGAGAATATGCACTGATAATCATGGCATTTTTTGAAAAATGCCAATTTTTAGCTAAAATAACACTTATAATGGCTCTTTCTCTTTCTCCTCTCCTGCTTCCCCACTTCCCTCCACTTTGTTTTATACTCGTAAAATCAAATAAGTGAAATCCCTTCTTTTTTCAAAAGGTATAGCAAATTTATTAAACCTCTGGTATTTAATGTAGCTCCTAATTAGTAATATTAAAGAAAACAAAATTGTACTCATGAAAAGGTGCCATTTTAAGCCATGGCACCTTAAGATAACGATATCTTATTGTACTGGTGATTTGGACACCGGGCATTTTTCTGTTTGGGATTTTACTTACTGGATGTAGGGGGTCTAAACATTCATCCAGGAGTTCTTTCCAAAGCTTTTCTATCTCAGGGAGTTTAAGAGTTCTGTTAGAGGCTTTTTTTTTTTTTCCCTATTAAATCCTAGTTTTGCTGATAGAGAGTTCTGTTTTTTTTTCTGTTGACCAATCATGAAACAATGGTATTGAGTGAGTAATAGTTACATAATCACAATAGTAAAAGATGTTTATCTGCTTTCACAATCAATAGCCAGATGAAAAATAAAAGATAATTACAATTGGAAGCCATTATGGGAACATGATTAACCTAAGCATATAAAATAATAACATACAATTTAGGGGGTCAAGAAGAGTGGAGTGGTAAGTGGAAGTGCATACATGTTTTCATCTGCCCAGCCAATCTTTCTCTTTTGGTTGGTGCATTTAATGCATTTACATTTAAAGTAATTATTGATATGTATGATCCAATCACCATTTAAAAAAATTGTTTTGGGTTTATTTTCTGTAGGTCTTCTTCTCTTATACGTCCCACCTAGAGAATTTCCTTTAGCATATGTGGTAAAGCTGGTTTGGTGGTGCTGATTTCTCTTAACTCTTGCTTGTCTGGAAAGCTTTCGGTTTTTCCATCAAATCTGAAGGAGAGTCTTGCTGGGTAGAGTAATCTTGGTTGTAGGTTTTTCCCTTTCATCACTTTATATAGATCATGCTACTCCCTTCTGGCTTGTCCAGTTTCTGTTGAGAAATCAGCTGATAGCCTGATGGGAATCCCCTTGTATGTTATTTGTTGTTTTTCCCTTGCTGCTTTTAATATTTAATCTTCCTCTTTAGATTTTGTCAGTTTGATTACTATGTATCTTGGTGTGTTCCTCCTTGGGTTTATCCTGCCTGGGATTATCTGTGTGTCCTGGACTTGGTTGACTATTTCCTTTCCCATGTTTTGGAAATTTTCAGCTATTATCTCTTCAGATATTTTCTCAGGTCCTTTCTCTCTCTATTCTCCTTCTGGGATCCCTGTAATGCGAATGTTAGTATGTTTAATGTTGTTCCAGAGGTCTCTTAGACAGTCTTCATTCTTTTCCTTATGTTCTGCTCTGCAGTAGCGATTTCCACCATTCTGTCCTCCAGGTCATTTGTCCATTCTTCTGCCTCAGTTATTCAGCTATTGAATCCTTCTAGTGTTATAGTCATCCCTGTTTGCTTGTTCTTTAGTTCTTCGAGGTCTTTGGTACACAATTCTTGCATCTTTTCTGTTGTTTTTCTGAGATCCTGGTTCATCTTCACTATTATTATTCTGAATTCTTTTTCTGGAAGGTTGCTTGTCTCCACTTCACTGAGTTTTTTTCCTGGGGTTTTATCTTGTCCCTTTATCTGGGACATAACTTTCTGCCTTTTTCATCCTGGATTAACTTTTTGTAATGTTTTTGTTCTAGCTGTTGAGGACACTGGTTCTTTCTTCTTCTCTCTGCCTTCTGATGGAGGAGGCTAAGAGGCTTGTGTAATCTTCCTTATGGAAGGAACTGGTGGTGGGAAAAACTGGATCTTGCTCTGTTGGGCAGTACCATGCTTAGTAAAGCTTTAATCCAATTATCTGCTAATGGGTGCTGATGGTCTCCCTCCCTGGTAGTTTTTTGGCCTGAAGTAACCTAGCCTTGGACGCTATGGTAGGGTTAATGGTGCCCTCCAAGAGGGTTTACGCCAAGGGCGGCNCTGGATCTTGCTCTGTTGGGCAGTACCATGCTTAGTAAAGCTTTAATCCAATTATCTGCTAATGGGTGCTGATGGTCTCCCTCCCTGGTAGTTTTTTGGCCTGAAGTAACCTAGCCTTGGACGCTATGGTAGGGTTAATGGTGCCCTCCAAGAGGGTTTACGCCAAGGGCGGCCTTCCAGACTGCTGCTGCCAGTGCCCCTGTCCCTGTGGTGAGCCCCTGCTGACCCACGCCTCCACAGCAGACCCCCCAATACTAGCAGGTAGTTTTGGTTCGGTCTTCTGTGGGGTCACTGTTCCTTTCCTCTGGGTCTTGATGTGTGAAAGATTTTGTTTGTGTCCTCCAAGAATGAAATCTGTTTCTTCCAGTCCTGTGGAAGTTCTATAATCAGACTTGCTGGCCTTCAAAGGTCAGATTCCCTGGGGATATGCAATCCCTTTGTTGGATCCCCAGGCTGGGAAGCCTGGCGTGGGGTTCAGAACCTTCACAACAGTGGGAGAACTTCTTTGGTATTATTGTTGTTCTCTATTTTGTGGGTCACTCACTGGTGGATATGGGATTTGATTTTGTCGGGATTGCACCCCTCCTGCCATCTCGCTGCAGCTTCTTGTCTTTGGATGTGGGGTTTCTTCCTTGGTGGGTTCTAGCGTCCTCCTGTTGGTGGTTATTCAATAGCCAGTTGCAGCTTTGATGTTCTTGCAGGAGGAGCTAAGCCCATGTCCTTCTACTCCACCATCTTGAACCAGAAGCTGGAATTCTCTGCTAGAGTTTTGAACCTTCACTGAGTTGAGCTTGGCTAGTGATTACTATGAGGCAGGCTTCTATGGGTGCTGGAGGCTTAGAGAGAAGAGGCTTGGACATATTAATAGCTTTTGGGGAGCTCTCAGGGCTGTCAGATCAGCAGCCATGAAAGAAAATGATTTGTGGAGTGTGTTGTGATGTGGAGATGGCAGGGGCAGGGTGCTCTCAGCAGCCTGGGATATGTGCCTGGTATAATGGGAATCAAAGTATTGCCCAGTCTTTGTTTTGTTTTTATAATTTTCTAAACATCATCTGTATTGTAAATATGTATCTGCCTCAGTGACGTTATAAAAACAGAAGTGAATTTAAGAAATAAATATTTTAATGAAAATCTGTATGCTTAGTTCATAAATATAATTGGAGTATCTTTCAGATGTCATAACTCAGCACTTACTTTGAAACTCTTATTAAACTTATGTAATTGTTGCTAATTAAACTTTTCAAGTTGTTATCAAACATTTACAGTAACTGGTAAGGGGCAGGGGAGAAATTGGTTATTATCAAACTGAAAGTCCTATTTTGTATTTATTTAAATTTGTTTTGGCAGTATGCTTATAATGACTTCATATTTTAAATTTGTATGGAAAAACCTAGCTCTATACATACACACATACACACAAACACTTTTTTTTTTTTTTCCTAACTACAGACACTTGAGAATGGAAGCGATTTTACAGAATTCTGAATGTTGGATCAAGGGGGGAATTGATTCTAATGTTTCTGTTGTTGGGCGACAGCTCTGCAGGACTAAGCACTCCACAACTTGAATTACATCGTGGCCACCAGTTTTAAACTAGGGGAGGCAAATGGTAGTTCTTTATCTTTCCTTAGCGACATTAAAGAATACCACTGTGGATACCCTGAGTACATGCTGGCTTTTATTTTGGAGCACAGCATTGTTTGAACAGTTCAGTACTTGAAATTAAAAAACAAACGCCTTCGTTGCCACAATTCAATATCACTAAACTTACAGAACATTGAAAGTCACATAGCGCTTAAAAGATACTGGCCAAATGAATCACCACCTCGTGTGTTGTTTTGACAGGAAGTGTATCATGTCTCAATAATTTCCTTAACATTTTTTCCTGCCAGGTGCCTGCTTTCTTCTTGTTAACTTGTTCCCATAGAATTCCAAATATGTAGTTGATTTCCCTACTGATACTTTTACAGTTCCATTTCCCCCTTCTTTAGAGTAGCTGCTGCACTTTTGTTCGTATTGAATTCAAGGCTTATGACAGGGAAGAGAGAATGAGAAGCCCTTTTGGAGACTAGGATTCAGCCTGGATGCCTCTGTCTGAGGAGCAAATCTTTTTGGCTCCAGCGTGTAAAATTTTGTCAAGGAGGTGTTAAGACGTGCCTGTTGACAGACCGGGTCTGAGGCCAGATGAGCGTGAACTATTATTGTTCAGTCATCTGTGCAGAGATTAGAGGGAATTCTTATTTCCTATGTATATATGCAATTGAATGCTTTCTTTTTTTTTTTTTTTACATCAAACCTGAGGTACCTTGAAATAAAACAAGTTAGGAAAATAAGATCCGGGGCTCTGTTTTAAGCAAGGTGCTGTGCAGTGAGATGCGTCGTGCCGGCCACGCTTACCGGGCACTGTGTGCAGGGAGGTGTGGGCTTAGGACTGGGCACTGTGCGCAGTGCTCTCGGGTAGGTGTGGGCTTAGGACCCCGAGGTGCTGAGGGCCGGCTGCGGCTGGGAGCACAAGCCCGCCAAGGGAAGCAGACCTTCTTGGCTTGTAGCATCTTCCGGTGGAAGTAGGTGCAGAAATCTCCTTTTTCTAAATTAAGAAATTATGCGGATGTGTGCAAAGCAGAATGTTTGTCAGTAACTTGTGCAGCTGTTGAACATTCATGTGTTTGCCTTGGGATATTTGGGTCAGGGGATTTTTGACTAGTAAAAATGTATAGGTAACATCATAACTAAACTCATGTACACTTTATTACCTAATAAAAACACTTGTAAATTGTATTTTTGTCAGTGAGTCATCAGTCACAGCATTCTATTTTATAGCATGCCTTATATTTTTTGTGTGTGATTTCTGTGATTTACTGCTTGCTTTCTTTGGTAGGATAAGTTTATGGTCTAAATCCCTTATTTTTCTTTCTTGGATACAGAATTATTCCATTTTAAGTATGCAATGGGTAACTTCTTTTAAATAAAAAAAAACAGTTATTTCTTCCTCCAGAAATCTTCCCTTTCTTGTGATGTGGGATTACATGGTATAGATAGTGTCTTATGTCACTAGACATTAAAAGCATGGGAATTCATAGTGTATCCCAGGTAACATTGAAGATTGTAAGTAGATCTGAAGAAGGCGTGCCTGTTGAGGTTATCTCTTATACAGTCAAAGATGGTCCTTATGACACATTGGGGTAAGCTTTTAACTATGCTAGAGAGGTTAAGTCTGAGTGAACTCTGGGAGTTGGTGATGGACAGGGAGGCCTGGCGTGCTGCGATTCATGGGGTCGCAAAGAGTCGGACATGACTGAGCAACTGAACTGAACTGAGGGAGGTTAACTTTTCACATTTGTACCCTTTTATTTCAGAATAACAAATTTGTGTAGAAAAAGAAAAGCATTTGTTGGCAGACCAGTCAGTTTCATAACTGTTAACAATGAATGTCCGATTTTTGTAATGCATCAATACAGGTGTCAAAACCACTATATGATTAAGGCCAGGTGCACAGATGGTGAATAGCACTCTTGAAAACGTTGGACATTTTGCCTGGACACGAGCACTACGTTATGCAGTGACAGGAGTGAGGTGAGCCGGGCTGGGACTCCTCCTCGCATTCTTCTCTACATTCCTCCAGCAGAGATCAGGCAGGAACCTCACCACAAACCCATAAGCAAGACGCATAGCCCCAACCTCACTTCCCTCATCTGCCCCCTTGTATGACTCTCTGAGCAACATATAAACAGTTGCATGTACAATATGAAAACTCCTTAAGAAAGTTAAACAGCCTTATTAAGTATATTTTACATGGCTTGCGTCAGAGTGCCATTTACCTATCAGTTTGGCATTGCTTTGATATTTACTGTGCCAAAGAAAACTTCAGCCAGCAGAGGTCAAAGCGGAGCTTTCTTCTGCACTGCTAACATTAGAAAAAAGCTTAAAAGAATTATTCTGTCAGCTAGTTAAGAATTTATTAACAGGCCACTTTGGGGTGAAATGCAGGTGTTCTCAGTCTCAAAATTAAACTTGAGGTTGGGAGTGCAGACCTAGTTGAACTTCAGAAGAGTGTTGTGCACGTCTGTGTTCCCTCTCTGAATGGGGATGATGCCAGCTGTCTAGATAAAACTGAAAGTGTCAAGTGTTAGTTGCTCTTAACTTGTGTCCGACTCTCTGCAGCCCCATGGACTGTAGCCCACCAGGCTTCTCTGTCCATGAAATTCTCCAGGCAAGAATACTGGAGTGGTTGCCATCTCCTTCTCCAGGGGATCTTCCCGACCCAGGGAACCTGGGTCTCCTGCATTGCAGGCAGATTCTTTACCATCTGAGCCACCAGTGAAGCCCCAGATAAAACTGAGTGGTCTGCCAATCAAGTGAAATTACAGATGGAAATTCTTTGGAAAGTGTAAATAACATATAGATATAAAATCAAAACCTAAAGCATGATAGCTCTGTGAGTTACCATGGCATAAGTCTGTGAATATACATGTGGAAAAGCAGTGAACGTAATATCCCAGTCCTGTGTCTTTTTGTTAACGCAGTACTGTATTCAGTGACATGAGAGGAAAATATGGAGCCAGTTCAAATTAGGGGAGGAAAGTCTCAATGAGGCCTGTTGTGTAAGAAAAGAGGCTGTNGAGTTACCATGGCATAAGTCTGTGAATATACATGTGGAAAAGCAGTGAACGTAATATCCCAGTCCTGTGTCTTTTTGTTAACGCAGTACTGTATTCAGTGACATGAGAGGAAAATATGGAGCCAGTTCAAATTAGGGGAGGAAAGTCTCAATGAGGCCTGTTGTGTAAGAAAAGAGGCTGTGAGGGACATGTTCTAGTAGGAATCCCGGGCTCTGTACTAGAGGTTGCCAAAAATAAAACACAACCCCCCTCAAAAACCAGTGTTTTTCTTTTCTTCTGTTGTTTAGCCAGAGTGTAAAACCACTTGAGCAGAAGCATTAGTGAGGCATTTTATGAGACCACAATCTCCCATTCAGAAAAAATAAATTACCACCAGGAGAAGAACTGTGAGTACCTCTTTTATATATCGGTGGGGCTATGTACACTAAGTGGTTTGTAAATATCCGCCTCACTCTCGCGTTAAGAACTGTTCAGGGGCCCCAAGCATTAGGCTCTTCTAATTCTTCAAAGCCAGTGACAGAAAAACTCTTCTCTCTTCAGTTGGTGATTGTCACAAAAAGGCAACCACAGGATAAAGACTTTTTTTTTTTGCTTGACTCATCTGGTTTTGGAGTCATGTTCAGCTGTAAAATTGTGTTATTATTGTCAATTGAGTCTCCATCCTGGAGATGATTTGGGCTAAGTATACACTGGTTATCCTAGAGTCTTGAGATGGCGTGGGAAGAACTGGCTATTTAACACAACTGGGAAAACCCCCTCACTTCTGGATCTTGGGATGGGGAGTGAGGATAGGGTACATATTGTTCCTACTGTGAAAGATGAATTACTTAATAAAAATTTGCCTAATAATTAGTTAGGTATGTGATTGTCATAGGCCATAGGTAGACCCACTGTATTTATGTCTTGGTACAGCAGGAGAAATGACGCTTATGAAGTTTATCCAACCATCCAAGCAGGCCCTATAACATTTGAGGGCCCTGTTACAGGGAGAATGGGCTGAGATTTTCATCAGCTGTAGAAAGACCTCTTTGTGTCATTTGCTTTGAAGTTTGATAGTGACGATGCTGATATCCAGGTGGTAACTGCTTCCCCTTTGTTCAGCACTCTGCTTGAAGCCCTGTGCATGTTATCTTTAGTCCCTTCAACAACCTCCTCTGTTTTACAGATAAGGAAACTAAGCAGATATGGGAGGTTAAACAACCTGCGCTAGGTCCAGCAGTTTGTTTATTGATCCCTCCCAGCCTGTGGGACTCCTCTCTCTCTCTCCACTTCCGCATGATGTCTCCCAGGAGGCTTAGGGGAGAAGGCAGCCTGTCCACATGTCAAAGGGACCAGGAGAGCTTCTGCTCTATTCAGCTGATCCAGCAAGTTTTCACTGCTGCGACATTTTCAAGTTTGTCTTCGTAGTGAAACTGAGTATCTCATCTTTCTCACTTGTCACAATTCAGGTAAGACACTTGTCTGGGGTAGAGGATCTGATTTACATAGCTTGTCATCTTTCTAGGATGAAAATTAAAAGTTAATAAACTTTTTCTCATAGAATCTAATATGCTATCTGGTGGGTCAATTATGACCTCTTAAGTTCATGGCTATTTCTTAGAGGGAAGGCTCTAGACTAGGCACAATATTCTCAACCAGAGTTCTGACCTCTCATTACCTGTGCTCTCTTCCCAGAATTTCTGTGCATTCCAGCAGCCTTTTGGCATTTTAAATGTGTTGTGTTTTGAACTTGAAGGTGACTTCTGATTTTGTCACTCCCAAGGATTTATCTGTTTGCTTTTGTTCAACTCTGCCACTCTGTATTTGTCCCCTGTTGGCCTTGATCCTGTCCTCTTGGGTCTTTTTAGTTTCAGTGGCATCGTCAGGGTGGGCAGTGGTCATGCCCACCTCCTGCCTGGACACTTGGCCAGGGAACTGACAATAAAGAAGTTGTTTTCCTTCAGAAATCGACTTATTCAGTCTGGCTTTACTGTCATCAGGCACTGGCAGTTATAAACAATATCTGTTAATGTTACTTCTCCTCCACAAAATCCTTCACTTTGTCTAAAAAATTCTTGCAGTCACTGTGGCATTTTAATAATTCCCATGAAAGCTTCAAATTAGTGCATTTTAATGACTTTTTTAATAAACATTGTATTCAACATGGAGTTTAATTCAGACAACTCCCAGTTATATAGTTGGTCCCTAGCACATAGTACGTAAGTTGGTTCTGAGAGTAAAATCAAAGATTTGGCATTATTCAAGCTTATCTTGGGTCCAGTTTGTGTGTCCAATCTCTGTAGTGCTATTTCATAGCTCATTTAAAGAGTTGATTTGGAATCAGCAATGATAGGAGAGTGATGGTAAAAAACAAAAAACAACAACGAAACACCAAGAATCAAAACTTAGGTTACCTTAATTCTGTCACTCTGTATGACTACTTGGAGTTCTTGTGTTTAAAATGTAAAGGAATGAAGCAGAGTGAGTGTTACGAATCTTAATATTGTTTCATAAGTGAAAATTTTATATTTGAAATATTTTATTGCATTTGAATATTTTCAAATTGAAATTTGTCTCAGAACCGAAACACAAGTGAAGAAAAGTTATTACTGGCACAGTTTAGTAGCTGCCTTCTTTGTATCTTTGGAAGATATTTAAGAATTTTATTGCTGTTTGCACTTTTTTTTCCCCCTGGAATGATGATATATTTGTAGTTCAATAAGGTAATATTTTCATTGTATTTCCTGCCATTATCATACATTAAAAAAACTATTATGGAAAATTTTGTTGTGTAGGGGAGGGTGTTCTTTTTGGTTGTGCCGTGTGGCATGCAGGATCTTAGTTCCCCTACCAGGAACTGGACCTGGGCCCCAGCAGTGGAAGTGCAAAGTCCCAATCACGGGACCACCAGGGAGGTGCTGTGGAGGGGCATAGTAAATGACCTGGTTTAGGAATCAAATTCACTAGATATACCACTGCTAGGATCACCCTAGATGTTGCTCTGATATCTTCCCATCTCACATTATCTGCTAAACTGAGAATTGAGGTTATAGAGAAGCTTTTAACTAGCAGACCCTGAGTTAACTTTTGTGGAACTCTTCCTGTGATCTCTATTCTTTGCCCTGTGGTACCAGCACCTTTTCTCTAGATTACTAAGATAGTTTTCTAACTGCAGTCCCTCTTTCTACATCCTGTCTGCATCCTCCCAGCTTGCCCACCATCTCCCACTGCTCTCAAAGTGAAGTTGCTAAAATACAGACTTGAGCATGTCATTCTCTGCTTAGAATCCTTCACTAGCATAATTTCTACGGCCTTTCATGGTCTGGCTCCCATATTCCTCTCTGGCCTTCCTCTTACCTGACAGTCCCAGGCAGCTCCCTGAACACACTTTGGTTTTCTGCCTTTGCACTTCTTCGTCCGCTCACCATTTCCTTTTCTCTGCACATCTTTGCTCCTTGCAAAAACCTGCATTACCTCCTGTGTTTCTTGGCTTCTGGGTCAGTTATCCCTGTCCTGTGTGCACTCTAAGGACCCACACCCACTCTGTCATAGTACTTACTGCTCCATGTTTTCATCACTGGTGTATAGGTATTGTAATTTCCCCTGCTGGTCCATAGGCTCCAGGCACCTAGCTCTGTATCTGGTGCAGACTGGGTGCTCACAATAAATACTGCATGAGTAGATAGACCTAATCTATCCAGCCACAGAATCCAGCCAGCTGGGTTACAGCTTATCCAAAAGGGTCTGTGATCTGAAGCATTTTCTAGCTTTGAGTCTCCAACCTAGCTGGTCATTAGAACCACCTGGGGTGGGCTAAGCCTTGATATATAATTTCTTGGGCACTGAGGCCACTTGAATTAGAATCTCTGGCAGGTGGTACCTGGGAATCTGTATTAAACTCCATTGGTATAGATTACTTTTTTTTCCCCCTGGGAAGTTTTTTATGAAAATCATGATTAATTATTGCTATTGCTTTCTGTCTATCTGTTAGTTTGCCACTGCACCCACAAAAGAAATTTTAGTAGTCTCACGGAGTTTCTTGTGTATAAGAAAACAAAATTTGTACATCCTTCTGTAGTTTATAGAGGGCTCCTACTAACATCTCACTGAATCCTCAACAATTCTAGAAGGTAGGAAGGTGGGTCAGATTTTCATTTTAAAGATGAGGAAACTGGAGCTCAGAGATGGGAACTGGCTCACGTTCATGCTTTTTAAAGGTATTTATGTAACTAGATTTCTAGGGTTCCCAATCACAGTAGGATTTTCACAATTTTAGAAGTGATGGGGTTTCTTCTCAGATTGTTTCCTAAAAAACAGGCAAAGTGAATTCGCGAGTTCTGCAAAAAGAGCAGAGCCAGTGATTTAGAGTCTTGAAAAGAAATGATTCACTATGAAATTTTAATCTCATTTTGACTAATTTTATAAAACTTAGAATAGGATTATAGTATCTTTGTGTAATTTTTCCTTAGAAAGTATGGTAATGAATTCAAGAAAATAAAGTATTCTAAGTCATTTGGGATATGCTTTTATCATTGATAAAATTTAATATACAGGTTAAGAGAGCCATTTTAGACAAAAGTTTTACTTTTTGTAATAGTTTCAACTCATTTTTATTCACCATTTCCCCCAAAAAGTCTTGTGCACATTTGTTTCTCCTTTTTTTTTTTTTTTCCCTCAGATGAGCCTGGAGAATCTCAGTGGTGTTGACATTTCTGTGATTTTGATTAATTTCCCCCTTCTTTTCCCCTTCCTCTCCTAGCTCCTGGCATTTACTGTCCCCTGTTGTACGGCTGCCGTCTATGGAAACTAGGTGTCTACAGAAATGTCTCCCCTCCCCATATTTGCGTCCTTGTTCCTGGTACCCTCTTTAGGTTCTAGTCAAGGACAGCGTTCATATGAGCTTTGGCGCAAGTGGAGGCCTCTCTCTCAATGTGTCTGAGACTGAGCCTGTTACTTCCTCAGTCCACCCCGAATGGCCCCTGCTCCTGCCTTAGTCTTTAAACTTTTAGTTTTGTATTGAAGTGTAACTGGTTAACAATGTTGTGAGGGTTTCAGGTAGACAGCCAAGGGGCCCAGCCATACATATGCATGGCTCCATTCTCCTCCAGAGTCCCCTGCTATCCACATAGCATTGAACACAGTTCCCTGTGCTTTACAGCAGGTCCTTGTTGGTTATCATTTTAAATATAGCAGTGTGTGCGTGGCCTTCTCAAACTCCCTAACTGTCCCTTCCCCCATCCTTCCTCTGGCAACCCTAACTTCATTCTCTGTCTGTGAGTCTGTTTCTATTTTGTCAATAAGTTTATTTGTATCATTTATTTTTGGATTCCTCATATAAGAGATGTCATACGGTATTTCTCCTTCTCTGTCTGACTTACTTCGCTCAGGGTGACAGCCTCTGGGTCCATCCATGTTGCTGCGCGTCTGCCTTAGTTGCCAGTCCCCTCCTTTAACCCAGAAGTCTGAGAGTTTGTTTTACTTCTCCCGCTTCTTTGCCCCCTAGGGTGACTGGACCTTTGAAACAGGCCTTAATTCTGTCCCATCTTCTCCATGTTGCCATCCCTGCTGGTCAGAACCTGATCACACCTGATCTGGGTTACTCCCTCGCTTCCTGCCTTTGATTTGGCCTCCTGAACATCCACTTCATGAGTGAGCACCAGAATGTTGGTTTCCTCCTTAGGCAGGCTCTTCAGTAGTTCTCCATTCCTATGTGAAAAAAGTTCAAGGTTCCCAGTCCACCATTCAAGGCTTTCAGGCACTTGAGCAGCCTTTGCAGCCTCAGCCTTGGGTGCTGCCTCTCCATCTTCCAGAACTCCTGGTCTCCAAGCTTGTGCTCCTGTCTGAAAGCTCGCTGGACACATCCTACTGACCCTTGCCTTTCTGCCTTGGCTCTGTCATCTCTGCCCCAACTTCTTTTTGCAACTGGCCCTTATGGCTAGTGCACCTCTCTCCTTTGCCTGGCTAACTAATACTCTTGAAGGTGTCTTTAAAGGTACGATCTCCTTTAGGAATCCTTTTATAGCCTTCTCTATTAGCTAGAATATAGTTGAGGTGACTTTAGAGAGACTTAAGACAGGAGTTTGTCTTACATATGTAAAAGTCTCACGCTAGGAAGTTATCCAGGGACTGTGTTCCTTCTTTCCTGTTGCTCCCCCAACTGTAGGGTATTATCTTTATTGGCCGGAGTGTAGTTGGCTCACCTCCACACACCTGCATCCAGCCGGCAAGAACAGGGCAAGAGGGTGTGGAGGCCCCACTCCTTCCATTGAAGAGCCTGACTCAGTCCCCATATACGGTACTCCTGTTCATATCCTGCCAGTCAGAACTTCATCATATGCCCACACTGAACTTCAGGGGAGGCTGGGTAACAGAAGTTTTGGCTCAGTACTGAAAAGGATAATGGGAGCCACACATGTTAACATAAAATTTTCTAATATCTATATTGAAAAATAGAAAGCAAGTGAAACTAACCCGGTTATTTAACCCAGTATATTTAAAGTATCATTTCAACATGTAGAATTAGCCACATTTCAAGTATTTAATAACTATGTGTAGTAGTGGCTACCATATTGCGCCATATAGCTTTAGCTTGTTAGCCATGTGCACAGCTAAAATGGAAGGATTCTCAGTACAGTTCAGTCGCTCAGTCATGTCCGACTCTTTGCGACCCCATGGACTACAGCATGCTAGGCCTCCCTGTCCATCACCAGTTCCCGGAGCTTGCTCAAACTCATGTCTATTGAGTTGGTGATGCCATCCAACCATCTCATCCTCTGTTGTCCCCTTTTCCTCTGCCTTCAATCTTTCCCAGCATTGAGGTCTTTTCCAATGAGTCAGTTCTCATCAGGTGGCTAAAGTAGTGGAGTTTCAGCTTGAATAAAGCTGCATTCATGTTTCAAAAAGTGGAAGGATTTCACCACTAAAATAAAGGGGAGAGTGGATTTCTGGGGTCCTCTGGCAGTCTGTCATCTCTCTTCTAACCAGTTTCTGCTCTTCTATCCTAATTTGGTCCTACTACTTGGTATTGCCTGTGACATATTAGGCATGTAATCTCTTTTAGTCTATCATTCTCACTGGGTTGAGCATTTTAAGGGCAAAGATCAAATCATCTTTTCTCTAGATCTTAGCATTTGGCACATTTAAATTATCCAGTAAATGTTAGTTAAGTGAACCAATGAAGTGATTGGGGATTTCATTAAATTTTTCAGTTGTCTTTATTATTTTCCTCATTCATATGGGTAGTTCTCTTTCTTATGCATCAAAAGTTATCTTGTCCTCAGGGAGGTGAATTTACCTTGATTTTATCTGACAAATTTGCTGTGAATACACATCCAGCGATGCTTTAGGTTGAGGTCCACATGCTGATAATATGGCAGGTTCTCTGGTTCCATGAATGATGTTTTAGAAAATTGTGTCCGGAAAACTCCTGTTTTCCCTGAAATAGTGAGGTTCCTCTGTACTGTTAACCAGATGGAACTGTTTGCATGCAAACCGGTACATTGAGAATTCCTGTTCAGTCTTTGGGGAGATAGACCATTTCCAGGAAATCCTATTAAAAATCTATTGCAGCTAGAAGACAGATATTTTACATATGAAACACAGTATTACCAGAAGTCAACAAGCCATCCAAACCTACCAGCGATTCCTAGAATTTTAAATGAAACATGAACGTAGCTTCTCATTAAATGAAGTAGGGGACTGAATGTTCCCTAAACTCCTTCAATTCTAGATGTGAAAGGCTGTTCTCTTGCACAGGCCTGTCTTGCATCCCTCGGAGTCGGGGGGCTGCAGGATTGCCTTTCCTGGGCTAATCCTTGATGTCAGGGCCCTTCTCCTTGGAGAATGGAGGGGAATGGGAGCAAGGGCAAATGGACAGGACCACATCTCCCCTCTCATTTTTCATCAACAGCTTTCCTTGTCCCTCATCCCATCTTTCTGTTCTCCCTGCAAACAGAAGCTTCTCCTCCCCGTCTCAGGAGTGGCTCTTGGGTGGAGTTTTATAAATTAGTTATCCTTTGGGGGAAGAACCTCATTTCAATCAGGCTGTTAATCATCTTTCAGGAAAATAATATTTGTAGCAGCAATAATCACCATCACCACCACAATGATGGCTTTATAGTGCATGCGTGTGCCAGGCTTCTAAGGGCTTTATGTGTGTTACTCACTTCTGTCTTATGAAATAGGCATTGTTATGGTCCCTATTTTATAGATGGGGAAACAGAGGCTTAGACTAAGTAACTTGCCTGGAGTTATAAGCTAATAAATTGCTCAACTGGATTGACACTCATATCTGAATCTAAATTTTGGGCTTTTAACCATTATATGGCCCTGCCTCCAAAATATCTCACTTCCATAGCTTTTTCCCTGTTTGATAGATGATATGTTCTTGGTCGTGGCAGGGCTGGTAAGAGAGCTGGAGAGGGAAAGGGGCCCAGGAGTACCTGACCTGGAATTGAAGGGGTTGAGGAAGGTTTAGATGAGGCTTTTCAGAACAAGGATGATTTGGCTGGTAGAACAAAGAAGAACCAGAAATATCACACTCACACTCTGTGTGTTGCAAGCACTTTTGCTGCGACTCTTTATGGTTGGGGAGCTGTTGCTGTCAGGCAGTTCAGCCCTCTTGTTTTATTGATCAGGAAACTGGAGCTCAGAGACTTGAAACTGCTTGCCCGGGGGCGTGCTCCTACTGAGTAAAATAAAGTGTGGACTGCATTCTTGAACCTGATCTTCTGAGTGAATTTCATTAATATTTTGTAACCAACTCTTCTTGTTGTTGTTATAGTTTTTTATTGAGATATGAATGACATATAGCATTAGTTTCAGATATGCAGTGTAATGGTTCAGTATTTGTATGTACCGTGAAATGATCACTCCCATCAGTCTGGTTAACATTGATCGCCACAGGTAGTTACAATTTTATCTGAGAACTCTTCAGATTTACTTTCCTAGCAACTTGTGGGTGATGAGGCAGTGGGAGGGAGGGAGGTTAGTGGGGGCACATGGATGAAGGGGGTCAAAGGGTTCCAACTCCAGTTATGAAATAAATACATCCTGGGCATGTAATGTGCATCAGGGTAACTCTAGTAACCAACTCTTGTTTGTTATTTCTGTTGTATGTTTCAGTATCAGAAGAGTCTTGGAGAATAATTGCAGGGTAATGAAGAAATTGGGACAGAATCTGTTTCTGTTAAACACCTTGGTGTCTAACACGTGGTTGGGTAGTGGTAGGCAAGGGGACCGTGGGTCAGCCCCTTCCATCCCCCTGCAGTAAAGGAAAGGGGCCCAGACACAGATGAGGGTCCCTGCTGTAGCCCCCACAGAGGTTCTGTATCTCACAGGAGTTGGGAATGTCCTGGCTTCCGTGGCTCTGTGAAAATGGGTGGGAGGAGAAGAGTCTAATCCCATCACCAGGATTATAGCAGGAGGAAGTATGTTTTTGGAATTGTAAATGGGAATTTTGATTGTCCCATGGAAACATGGGTGAACGTGATGCTTAGCACAATACTCAGATTAGTATTGGAAGTATTAATAAAAAGGCTCTTGTGGGCTGATCTGGATACTTAACCCCCTTGGCATGTAGGAGCTGCAGATAGCCCGTTTACAAGTGTTATAATCTGGCTCATTCATAACCTGAGAGATGTGTCCTAATTGAAATTACCTGTGTATGAAGTTTTCTGTTCTGTCCAAAGGAAAAGCTTGTCTGTGTAAAGGTTACTTGATAATTCATGTGTGGAGGAATTACTAGGCACTCTGAACCTCTACAACTCGGGGAGACCACAACAGTTTTGAAAGACAGACACTACAATTAGGCCTCCTATGTTTAGGAGAATTAGAGAGGATTTAGCCGGGAGCTCAGCCCTGTCCTAACCACACACGTGGGGCTTGGACAGTCTGCTGAGTTGGGTTGGCCCTAAGAGGAGGATGAACAGTGCTGTGATAGTGAGCTCAGGATGAGATGTGCACGGCTGTAATTCCCGGCTCTACCGTTTTTTAGCTGGTGACTTTGAGCCTTCAATCTGTTTTCTCATCCATGAAATGAGAGTAGCAATACTTTATGGATGGTGGTGCAGAATAAATGATGAACGTATGTTAAGAGGCGACTCCAGCTTTCCTCTGTATAAGAATGAAGGGAAAGTAGTTGTACTAGAAGAAGGGGACTTGTCTTGAAACCGCAGAGTTTTTATTAATTAGGTTGTGTTATTTGGGGAATGCTGGTGGAGGTCCTGGGGGATGCGGAAGGTCTCACCCAGGCTGGCCTTGTTGCGGTCATCGTGTGAAGTGGTTGAAGTGGAGTTTGGTGGACAGCAAACTTGTGTTCAAGAACAGCTTGTTTCACCGTAACATGTACATGAGCCAGTCTTCATTTTTCACTTTGATATGATTAATATGTGGGATATCCTTCAAAGTTTACCATTTTCAGTGACTGCATAAAATTCTCTAATGTATTATTCTCAATGTGGGACTTTTAGGTAATTCCCAACATTTTGCTTATAATGTGTGAAGTGCATCAGAATTTATGGCTCAGTTCCTACAAAAGAAGAGGCAGTTTTATGTGTCAACCATGGCTATAGATTGAAAATCAGTATTAGAATCTGGTGTGACTTCCCATGCTCCACTATACTGAAGTCTTCCATTGACCTGTTGGCATCTTGAGCCTCTGAGACCTGGAAACTTACCCTGCTCACCTTGGTTTCCTTACCAGCAGCACAGAGTAGGTGTTTGTTAAAAATGTTTGGAAACGAATGGAGGATGGAAATTTTTGTGCACAGAGAGAGGTGAGAACCTCTCGTCCATGTTTTATGCTGTTGCATTATTTTGAACTTTTTTAGGGAAGGGGCATAAAAATGGTATGCTCTCTTCATCAAGATGCTTGTCATTTAGTGGAAGAAAGCAGTAGCAGAGAGGAGAAATTAGGGAATTGAGCAAAACATCAACTGAGAGCCTGGCGAGGAGTTCAGAACTAGAAGAGAATCCTTGTTGCTGGAGCGATCAGTGGTGTAATGGAGCAGATAGAATTAGTGGGGTTAGATTTTATCCACCTGGGTCAGTTGAGAGGGTAGGGATGGGTGCTTTAGGCAGGAGGGGTCAGCTCAGGGGCGGGGCTGAGTGTGGACCATGAGCAGGAGAGCGTGCAAATCTGGGGGTACAGGAGGAAAGAGCATTCGATAGCCAGGTGGGGTGGGGCCACGTTAAGGAGAGTCGGAAATCAAACAGAATTTGAGAGACCTAGCGAGCAATAAAGAGTCTTTGTAGGTTCATGAGTGGCATGAGGAAAGTGGTTGAACTGGAAATTCCAAGGTGGTGTCGGAACTGTGTCTCAGGGCAGATCGCTTAGAAGTACACAAATACTCGGTGATGGTGGTTTATGTACCTGGAGTCTGTAGAAGCTTCAGCGACTCTCCCTTCACCCTTACATGGCCAGGACTGGGCAGTGATGTCCTCCTCCTGCAGATCGGGAAAGGGAGCCTCCAAGTTGACCTCTCCCAGTCACACAGTTGGAGATGGCAGTGGCTGGAACCCTCCTGGCCCACTGGTTTTCCAATGATGCCTCAGGGTGTGCGGGACATGCCTTCCAGAAACTGAGGTCTTTGAAGGGCAAACTGATCCTTGGAAAGAAGGAGATGGCATGACTGATGTGAACAAGTGCTTTCGGTATATTCGATTTCATCACACTGACAGTCTGCTAACTGTTGGCTTCATTAGCTACCTCTTACAGATAAGGCAGTCGAGGCTTGAATTAAGTAGCACGCCCCCAGTCACAGGTCTAGGTGGAGATGGACTGGGGGCTCTAACCCAGGTGTGTGTCCCTCTCTTCTGCCTTGGTTCTTTCTGCAACCTGACACTTGGACACACTGCAGTTGCTTCTGTTTCCTGCTTTGTTCAGGAATGTGATGGGGTTGATTTTTTTTTTTTCTTCAGGTTCTATAGATACAAAACTGAATTATTTTGGAATGAGTTTAACTGAAGCAGGTGTCTTAACTTGAAACGATTGTATTTTATGAAGGTAAGTGCATATAGTAAATGTTAGGAATTTGGGGAAGTTAATTGGGAGAAACTATTTTGGTCGCTTTTAGGGATTTATCCTTACACTTCTTGTAAGCTACCCCCTAGGTTTCAGAGCGGAGACTCCACAGTCATCACATACCGAGTGAGGAGAGCTCTGCTTGCATTTCTGGTCTCAGCTCTTGTCCCCTTGTTACGCACACAGCTCTAAAGAAGGGACTTCACGTCCTGCACAGATCAACTTGCTCCCTGTCCTCAGTACATGTGTTGGGATGGGTCTCCTCCCCGGTCCCCTGTCCTTCCCTGCTGTCTACGTCACTTGCATTCACCTTCAAGACTCAGCATGCCCAGCTCCTGGATTGGGTTTGATGTTCCTGCCCTGTGCTTACCCTGGTCAGGCAGCCCTGCCCGAATTTTCCAGAAGAACAGCATAGGGGCGGAAGTGTACCCGTGGTGTTTGGGTTGGGGGAGGTGGGGCCATGCATTGGCCTCTCTCATAGAATGGCCAGCTGGTGATGGGAAGTTATAGCAAATAGGCTGGAGAGTGCCTCAGCCATAGATCTTGGTGATGACAGAAATAGCCTTTGTTGCCAAAAATGATCCTAACTGACCCTCCGGCATTCCTTTGCATAAACTCTCTAGCCACGTACCTACCCTTGCATGTGTGTGTGTGTGTGCGCGTGCGCGCGTGTGTGTGTGCTCAGTTGTGTCCAGCTCTTTGCGACCCCATGGACCGTAGCCTGCCAGGCTCTTCCGTCTGTGGGACTCTCCAGGAAAGAATACTGGAGTGGGTTGCCATTTCCTTCGGCAGCTGCAGAAGGGGGATCTTGCCTCTCTTGGCAGTGGGGAGCCACAGGGAGGTTTAGAGTAGGTTAGGAGAGCTGAGCAGTATTTGAATAAGTGGACTCTTTTACTCACTGGCCACATGGACTGGAGGGAGCTGGGGCTAAAAGCAGGGAAACCAGATGGGAGATTAGTGTCCGTGTGCAGTAAACACAGAACTGAAGTCCGGAATTTTCCGTGAGTCATGAGCAACTCAGGGATTAGAACGCACCGACCTTGGGCGCGTCAGCCCTTCCTGCCTCAGGTGTCCATGGCAGGGTGGCTGTGCCAGCCAGCTCGGGGAAACTTAGTCAGGAGGAACTCAGCAACATTTTTGGTCCTGATTCAGGTTAATCATGGTGTCATTTTGAGCTTGTTGTTTTGGATACTTTTCTAGCCACCATTAGCACTTCTTTTTTGAGATGAAAAGTTAAGGTGCGAGAAAGCTCAATGTTCACAGTAATCCAAGCACCTGCCTGCTTTGTGGGGAAAAGATTTTACCTTAGACTGTGCATTCATCTGCTCTCTGGCACAGTCTGAGCCAGGAGTGAGACAACAGGAGAGGTTGATTGAATGCTGGTGTAAAATCACAGCCTACAGAGAAAACCATCTCTCTGGATTAGGGGCAGAGTCCATACAGTGGCCTATTCACTTCAATGTTAATCATGACCGTTTAAGTGAACTTGGACAGTGTCTAGAAAATAAGGGAAAAGGCTTTCAACAAAGCTCTTTTCATGGATGGCTCTTACGACGTGCTCAGTTCTACGGCTCTTAGACAAAAGTCCATATTTTTTTCCCGGGTCTTGTCATGCTTCCAGCAGCAACTCAGAATACAGCCTCTTAGGCCAACACATTTAACCCCCATGGGGAGCTTTACTAGAACCACAACTTTTTTGTTGATTGGTTATGATTCTTAACCTGTTTAATATTGCATTTCTGTCTTAAGGGATCTTTGCTAGAAATCCTAACATTGGCATTGAATGTCACAAAGAGCTTTCAGATTTTATCTCATTTTGTCTCTTCCGGTCCATGCAGGATAACTTCTGATATCTTAGTGTGCTTTTCAGTGGGGGTTGTAAGAAAAGAGTTAAGACTGCTCTGTCTTGGCCTCAACAGCTTACAAATAGAGTTCCATTGTCCTTGTATTTGAGTAGCTCATAGTGTTTTATACACATTAATTCGTTAATCATCACAGAAGTCCTGAGTGTAGGTGGTGGAAAATATTTTCCCTGCTGCAGTATTTACACATGGAGAAACTGAGTCATGAGGCAGAGGGGAGGCGGGGCCTGTGGAGGGGCGCCAGGGCTGCCCTGGTCTTGGAATCATCTTCTTCCTTGACCATTAGAAAACCAGAACTCATTTTCCTTCGGAAAATAATTATGATTTCCAAGGAAAATAGCCCTGTCGACCACACTATCTGAAGAACAGAACTGTGAAAGGGAAGACTTGGGGGCGATTTATCACAAAATGGTTGATGTGGTTTCATTTTCTCGTATCGCCGGCAGGGACTTTGGTTGCAGCTGCAACCCAGACGGTCAGCACGGGGGTATGTTTTTGCGTCTGAAACCACTCTTTGGATATACTCATCTCATTCCTTTGATGCCTTTCCAAGTGTTAGAAAAAGAAGATGGTATTTGCCGTTCCAGCTTAGTCTGTGCCATAGGTGGCAGAAAAGGCCACCCTTTTTAGATTTCTACATACTCAATGGGAGGGAACTACTCCCTACTCTTCCTCCCTTTAATCTTTTATCTTCTCACTAGTGCTTTGATGAGAGTGAATCAGTAAAAGGACTTGGTGGGCAGAATAAACTGCATTCTGTGTGTCTCAGTGTCTGTGTGACAGCTCTGCACATGTGGGCATCTCTAACTTATGGGCGAAACTGAATTCCTGGTTTCCTTTCCCACACCTGCACTATTTACAACGCTCCCCATCTCTGTTAATGGCAAGTACATCCTTAGCTCATTCTTCTGACTTTGGAGATCTTCATCTTATATCTTACTTTCAGCTTGCCAGGAAATCCTATTGGCTTTATCTTCAGAATGTGTTCAGAATCTGGGGACCGCTCATCGCCTCCCTTGGCACCTCCCTGTTCTTGCCCCTCATCATCTCTTGCCTGGATTATTGCAATGGCCTCCAAAAAAGTCTCCTGCCCTGCTCTTGGTCCCTTGGTTGACCTGCACAGTAGTAGTTAGAATGATACTTTTAGTGTGTATGTCAGATCATGTCATTCCTGAGTATGGAATCCTCAAATGAATCCTTTCATACTCTGAGAAACCAAAGCCCACAAGTGACTTTATGTGTAAAGTCGTATGTGATCAGGCCTTCTGTTTTTCTCTGCCCCACTTAAGTGGATGTATATGATTTTACTACAAGTTTTGTGCAGTAAAAATAGATGACTTGTTCACAGGCTCTTAAATGTAGTTATAAAGATATCCTTCTTAGGAAGCTCCAGGCTTCTGTTGGCAGAGAAGGTAAAGTTTTGGGAGGAGGCAGAAGACTTGGGCTTCCCTGGTGGCTCAGCCGGTAAAGCGTCTCCCTGCAATGCGGGAGACCCAGGTTCGATCCCTGGGTCAGGAAGATGCCCTGGAGAAGGAAATGGCAACCTACTCCAGTACTCTTGCCTAGAAAAATCCCATGGATGGAGGAGCCTGGTGGGCTACAGTCCATGGGGTCGCAAACTCAGACATGAATGAGCGACCTCACTTCCCTTTTCCTGCAGAAGACTTAAGCCGTTTTCATTATTTTTTTCACTGCCCCAGGGATACTGAAGGTTCAGAAGATACAGGAGTCTGTAAATATTTAGTTATGAATGATGCAGTGAGTCTAGGAAGGGCTGTAGCTCTTGTAGTTGGTGGTGCAGCTCTGGGTCTCCTATCTCTTCTGGGAGGTGGCGAGGCTTCTGTGATTGGTTCAGCACATGTGACGGTTGAGGCAGGTTTGGAAAATTTCTCTATACTTAATGGTAATTGGTACAACTCTACTGGTGGGTTTCTTGGAGATTCTTTTTAAAAAAATTTTTTAATTTGTTTTGGTTGCATGAAATTTTTACCATATATCAGACTTTTACTAAATATTAGACAACATACATGATAGAAACATTACAAATTAAGCCTCTCTTTCAGGAGTCATACTTGTACAACAGAAACCATATGGGAGAAATCCTGTAAGTAAAATGAGCATCAGGAAGTTTCTGTCAGGGTAACCATCATAAATCAGAGATTCCTCTCAGTATCCTGAGCATTCAGAAACTTTTATGAGCACACCCTGAAGGGGGATGATCATGAAGACGGCAACATATGTGGAAGGCTTTATCCAGAAGTGATGTTTTGGTGAATGCCAGATTAGTGATATAAAGTATAGAACCTTTAAAAAATATTTGAAATACGTGAAAGCTTTTTAATAAAAATTCTCAGTGAATCTGTACTGAGGGAAACATTTATATTAGAAGTCATGTTGCAGAAATCTGATGACAAGGTTGCTTTTCTTTTAAAGCAACCTACAAATGTCTATGTATATGAAGCTTTTTTTAAAAAGCACAAATACATTGAATAATGTGACATCATTAAATACACGTGGAGAGAGAGTCCTTTCGTCTGTAGGACTTACGTGTGAATGTCAATGTGTTACAGAACACAGATGGTGGATGTTTCATGTGCACGTGAGCCCGTCCATAATTGAATGTAATGCAATATATAGCCTGATTTAGTTCAGGAACTTTTATGTATATGAAGATACTTCTCATTAAGTCTCAGTAGGGACTCCAGTCATTAAAAGACAATGTATTTAAGTATAATATTCTTTTAAAATTATAATTATCTTTTCCTTCTGTTTTTGAAAGGATATGGATTTTACTGAACTAATCCTTCAGAAAGAAGCTAAAAATATTTTTGTAAAATTTGTAACTCTCTCGCGGTCAGCCAAATTTTACATTAGTGAAAGTCACTCAGTCGTGTCCAACTCTTTGGGACCTCCAAGGACTATACAGTCCATGGAATTCTCCAGACCAGAACTGGTGGAGTTGGTAGCCTTTCCTTTCTCCAGGGGATCTTCCCAACCCAGGGATTGAACCCAGGTCACTCACATTGCAGGCAGATTCTTTACCAGTTGAGCCACAAGGGAAGTCTAAGAATACTGGAGTGGGTAGCCTATCCCTTCTCTAGTGTATCTTTCCAACCTAGGAATCAAACAGGGGCCTCCGGCATTGCAGGTGGATTCTTTACCAACTGATCTATCAGGGAGTGTTTACATTGCTGCTACTGCTGCTAAGTCACTTCAGTCACGTCCGACTCTGTGTGACCCCATAGATGGCAGCCCATGAGGCTCCCCTGTCCCTGGGATTCTCCAGGCAAGAACACTGGAGTGGGCTGCCATTTCCTTCTCCAATGCATGAAAGTGAAAAGTCAAAGTGAAGTCACTCAGTTGTGTCCGACTCTTAGCGACCCCGTGGACTGCAGCCCACCAGGCTCCTCCGTCCATGGGATTTTCCAGGCAAGAGTGCTGGAGTGGAGTGCCGTTGGATACATTTATTTACAGAAAAAAACGCTTCCCAGGTGGCTCAGTGGTAAAGAATCCACCTGCCAATGCAGGAGACGTGGATCTGATCCCTGGGTTGGAAAGTTGGAGTAGAAAATGGCAACGCACCCCAGTATTCTTGCCTGGAGAATCCCGTGGACAGAGGAGCCTTGTGAGCTACAGTTCAGGGGGCTGCAAAAGAGCTGGACATGATTTAGCGACCAAACAACAGTAACAACAATGGAACACAGCAGGGGATGCCAGAGAATAATTTAGCTGGGGAAATAAGCACACGAGACAGCGACAAGTGCTGAGATATAATTGTTAGATCGTAGAGGGGCCGTCATTGGGCATATGAGGGGAGGGAGGACCCTGCAGTTTACTGAGTACCTAATGAGTGTCAGTACTACCCTAGTAATAAGTCTGCAAAATCATCTCTTCAAATATTCTCTTTTATCTTAGTCTGAAATTCCTATGAAAAGTATGTTGAACCTTTTCATCATATATTTCATGTTTCTTAACATCTTCCATATCTTTCTCCTCTAGTGGTTTGCTATATTATATATTCTGTATAACCCTGTAAGATTCAAATTCTAGTTTACTGATTATGTTCAAAGGCCATCCAAACTCAGTCTTCAGAGCTGAGACCAGTCAAACTCTTCAGGGCAGATTCTTGCTATGTCATCTCTATATGTTTCAGTTCAGTTCAGTTACTCAGTTGTGTCTGACTCTTTGCAACCCCATGTACTGCAGCATGCCTGGCTTCCCTGTCCATCACCGACTCCTGGAGCTTGCTCAACACATGTCCATCAAGTTGGTGATGCCATCCAATGATCTCACCCTCTGTTGTCCCCTTCTCCTCCTGCCTTTAATCTTGCCCAGCATCAGGGTCTTTTCCAGTGAGTCAGTTCTTCCCATCAGCTGGCCAAAGTACTGGAGTTTCAGCATCAGTCCTTCCAGTGAATATTCAAGACTGTTTTCCTTTTGGATTGACTGGTTTGATCTCCTTGCAGTCCAAGGGACTCTCAAGAGTCTTCTCCAACACCATAGTTCAAAAGCATCAATTCTTTGGGTCTCAAATTTTTTTTATGGTCCAGCTCTCACATCCATATATAACTATTGGAAAAACCACGGCTTTGACTAGATGGACCTTTGTCAGCAAAGTAATGTCTCAGGTTTTTAATACTCTCTCTAGGTTGGTCATAGCTTTTCTTCCAAGGAGCAAGCATTTTTTGATTTCATGGCTGCAGTCACCATCTGCAGTGATTCTGGAGCCCAGCAAAATAAAGTCTGTCACTGTTTCCATTGTTTTCCCATTTATTTGCCGTGAGGTGATGCCATGATCTTCATTTTTTGACTGTTGAGTTTTAAGTCAGCTTTTTCACTCTCCTCTTTCACTTTCATCAAGAGGCTTTTCAGTTCCTCGTCGTTTCCTGCCTTAAGGGTGGTGTCATCTGCATATCTGAGGTTATTGATATTTCTCCTGGCTATCTTGATTCCAGCTTGTGCTTCATCCAGCCTGGTGTTTCTCATGATGTACTCTGCATGTAAATTACATAAGCAGGGTGACAATATACAGCCTTGACGTACTCCTTTCACAATTTGGAACAAGTCTGTTGTTCTGTCTGGTTCTAACTGTTGGTTCTTGACCTGCATACAGATTTCTCAGGAGGCAGGTAAGGTGATCTGATATTCCCATTTCTTTAAGAATTTTCCACAGTTTGTTGTGAAAACACAGTTTATTGCTATATTTTTCAGTGAGTCTTAATTTGGTGACTTTTGGAGAGTGTCCCTATTGTCTTGGGAGAATTCTCAAGAAATATGCATTTGCAGTGATTCTTAAATAGGCTCCCTTCCAAGATCGTGCTTCACGGCAAATAGATGAGGAAAAAATGGAAACAGTGACAGACTTTATTCTCTTGGGCTCCAAAATCACTGCAAACCATGACTGCAGTCATGAAATTAAGACTCTTGCTCCTTGGAAGAAAGCTATGACAAACCTAGATAGCATATTAAAAAGCAGAGACATCACTTTGCTAACAAAGATCCATTTAGTCAAAGCTATGGTTTTTCCAGTAGTCATGTATGAATGTCAGAGTTGTACCATAAAGGCTTCAATTCAGTTCAGTTCAGTTGCTCAGTCATGTCCGACTCTTTGCGACCCCACGAATTGCAGCATGCCAGGCCNGACAGAGGATGAGATGGCTGGATGGCATCACTGACTCGATGGACATGAGTCTGAGTGAACTCTAGGAGTTGGTGATGGACAGGGAGGCCTGGTGTGCTGTGATTCATGGAGTCGCAAAGAGTTGGACACAATTGAGCTACTGAAATGAACTGAGGGAGAGTTTGGGCAGCTTGAGGGAAAAAGGGTGAGAGCAATAGGGTTGTAAGCAATAGGAGGTGGAGCACGTATATTGGGTGAGTATTTCCAGGAAGAGGGCAGTGAGGGGGTAGGAGAAGGGTTTCTGGACCGAGGGCCAAGGCCAGGACCAGGTGGAGCTTCCACCATATACCTGTCTTCTCGGTTCTGAGGTATGCAAACAGCTCCCTCCCCTGAAACCTTGGTGTTTCAGGGATTACAGCAGAAGGGGCCGCCCACTTCACTAACCCATCGAGGAATCCTCGAGAAGGGGGGCTTAGGAGCCACTGGGGGTGGGGTCGTATGGGGTGGGGTCTTGGGATCCATTGGAGGCGGGGTTTTAGCTGTCACGTGAGGCAACGTCTTATAACTCCTGCCCCCTGGTGGCTGCATGAAGTTGCCTAGCTGAATGGTTAAAGATGCTTGGAGCTGAGGTGGAAGTTCCACAGCCAGGACGGAAAAGGTCTGGGGACTGGCTACAGGGGCTGGATGGGAGCAGAGCCGCCCCTGGCGGAGCGCTTTGTGGCCGAGGTGGAGACTGTAGGCCCTGCCCATTGAGCGTGGCCGCTGGACCTTCCTGGGCCAGCTGCTGGGTGATGGAGGCTGCACGCTGGCACAGAGTTGGCCCCTCGCCTGGAGGCCTCCTTTGGCTGCCCTCCCAGCCCCCGGCCCTCTGCTGTGCCTGAGCTCGGCCTGGTAGCTCCATGTCCAGGTAGGGGCTGCCCCAGTCAGACTGGTTGGTGAGGCTACGGGCGTCAGAGAAAGCCTCTTCGTCCAGCTCGGACTCACTGGTTGGAGGCAAGCCGTCCTCCTTCTCAGTGCTGGTCCCGGCGGCAGCCCCATAGCTCACTAGGGGGTACTTCTTGGCTCCCTGCCACTGTTTCTTAAACATGAGTACCCCCTTGGAGTCGGGGTTGGGGGCTGCAGAGAGCAGGGTTGCAATCGTCCGGCATTTGGTCTTGGCCTCCTTCACACTCCTCTCTTGGAGGCTCTCTGCCCTTTGTAGCTTGACTTGTTTGGCCTTCTGGGTGTAGGTGGTGATAAGATCTTCTGCCACTGGGTGGGGAACAGGCCCCACCATAGGGGTGAGATGGGGGCCAGGCCGGAGGGGGCCATGGGGCAATAGCAGGGCCTCGGCAGCGGGTGGCTGAAGAGTTGTCCCGTCCTCCCAAGATGGGGAGCTCACAGAACTGTCACCCTGGCTGGGAGGGCCAAGGACAGCAAGTGCTGGCTCTGCAGGGCTGTCAGACAGGTAGACCTCATCCGGTGGGGCTGCTGGAGGGGTGGGCCTTGTGGGGCCTCGGCGGGGGGGTCGGCGGGGCTTTTCCTGGGTGGCTGGGCCATCAGCATCACTGTCTGTCTCTCCTTAGTAAGCCTCACTGTCAGGAGGTTAGAGGAGGTGCCTGGGCTGGGAGAGGTGGTGAACTGGAGCTCCTGGGGGCTCGGGACTCTGGAGACATGGGTCACAGTGCCTGAAGCTCACCCGGGGATGGCGGTCGCACTGGCCCCTCGTCCTCTACCCGCCGCACAGTGAGGACAAGCTGACTCCCTGAGACGTCGACAAGGCTTGTGGCATTGGCATGAGAGAGGCTGGTGCAGAAGACCCCATTGGTGGCCAAAAGCTGATCCCTGTCTTGGAGTCCTGCTCTGCATGGCTCGGCTCTGTCTTCGGATTTTCTTATGCATGAGCACGCATGTTAGGACCGGAAAGATGGTGAACTATGCCTGGGCAGGGCGAAGCCAGAGGAAGCTCTGGTGGAGGTCCGTAGCGGTCCTGACGTGCAGATTGGTCATCTGACTATGGTGCCAGGCAATCTGTGTGACTTAATTCCATCCTCTCAACAAGCTATTACAATGACATTCCTCTTTTCTCCATTCTACAAATGAGAGAAACTGAGGCCGAGATTAAACCACTCAAGTTAGGGAGCTGCAGGGACAGACCTTGAACATACGCTGCCTAGAAGCGAAACTGCTGCCCTTTAAAGTCTAAGTGCTGCAGCGATTCCCCGGTGGTTCACTGATTAGAACGCTTGCATTGTCACAGCCAAGGGCACGGGGTTGGATGCCTGGTCAGGAAACTAACATCCCGCTAGCCACATGGCCCAGCCAGAGTAAGTAAATGTACAAAAAGTATACTATATCAGAATAATCATAATTTTAAAAAATCCCCAAACCAAAAAACATTACACTTTCCATTCTGCAAGTCTTATGACCAGCAAAGGTCATGGGTGAGAGAACCTCCAGGATGGAAATCAAAGGGGCCAGGGGTCAGCAGGAAGTTGCTATAAGACATTGTCTAATATGTCATTGGGAGGAGAGTTACTAAAGATAGTTCAGTCGCATCTCGGTTTGGGTTGGGACCATAAAGTTACCACGATATCTCAGAGGGGAAAAAAATAGGAAATACATAAGAATCCTCAGAAGCTACCACAGACGGCCATCATAGAAAAGAAACTAGCACGTACGCAGTAGTTGTTATTCTCATCATAGGTGGGTCATGTTTGTTCAGATCACAGGAGCCCAGGGGTATAGATGGTTCTTAGTCACAGTAACAAAACAGTTTTTGACTTGGCTTTTGAAAACATGTGAACACCAGTTCTCAGTCTGTTCCTTTCTGAGACACAGCTTGAGAGACACGCCAGGCAGAGTCTTTTCGAACAACTTCAACTGCAAAGCTCTCATTTTCCTAAACTCTTACAGCATGCGCTGTTTTGTGTTACTCTCTCCACTCCTTGCCTCCTGGTTGCTACTGCACTGCTCTCATTAGGCTGCTGCTTCCAGCGTGGGTGTGGCCAGGCAGACCAGCTACCTCTCTAGTCACGGCTCTAGTGTTCCTTCTCAGTTCTTATCTTGCTTTGTTTCACAGCTTTTGCTCGTTTGTTCATTTCTCTTGGATTTTGCCACATTTGTCCCCTTCTAAATTTCTAACGTGGACAAAGGAGCCTAGTGGTGGTGGGCTGCAGTCCATGGGGTCGCTAAGAGTCCAGCACGACTAAGCGACTTCACTATCATTTTTCACTTTCATGCATTGGAGAAGGAAATGGGAAACCACTCCAGTGTTCTTGCCTGGAGAATCCCAGGGACAGGGGAGCCTGGTGGGCTGTCATCTATGGGGTCGCATAGATTTGGACACGACTGAAGCGACTTAGCAGCAGCAGCAGTCCCCTTCTAAATTTCTAACATGGTAAAAGATGGTTGGGAGTGTGGAATCTGGAACAAGACTGCTTGGTTTTAAATTTCCATTCTACCATTTAGTTGTATGCCTTTGAGCAAAGTGTTTAACCTCTCTATGCCTTACTTTTCCCATCTGTAAAATGGGAACAATAGCGGAAGGTTCTCTATATGTTTGTGAGGACTGGATGAAAATTGGTTAATACAATAAATAGTCCTCCATAAATGTCAGCCCTATTTCTCTGTTCCTCATGCCTTTTGTGAGCTCCGCTTCCTCTACCTTTCTCTTGGCGTTCTCCAAGTTTCTGTTCTAAGCCCTTTTTGAGTTTGTATGTATCCATTCCCTTACTCCATCTCATTTACTCCCAAATGACTTTAATTACTGTTACTGTGTTATCAAAATTGTTCTCTCCAGCCCAGACCTCTTCTTGAGCTCCAGGTCCCTGCTTTTGACCTGTCTTGGACACCAGTCATCACACCTCAGGCTCTTAATGGCCAGAACTCATTTTTATTTCTTTCCAAATCATCTATCTGCCTCCCCTTTCACTTTCCCCTTCTTGGTCAATGGCACCATCTTCCCCATTGTCTAAGCTAGGAACCAAGGAGTTACTGTAGATTCATTCTTCCTGGTCCTTAGGCCCTACATCTAGTTAAGCACCAAGGCCTTTTCATCTTGTTCTTTAATCTCTCACATTTCTTTGTCCTCCCTAAAACATTGCTTTGAATCAGGCTCTCACTGTCTTTCACCTGAACAATAGCAATGGTCTCTTGCTTGACTGCCCTGACTTTGGTCTCTCTCTTTTCAGTTCATCTTAGCCCTGTGTCACAGTGATCTAACACGCAATTTGGGTTGCTTGCCTCTGTTGCCTAAAGCCACTAACTGGCTTTAAGTTCATGTTACTTAGTATGATGTAACATTGGGGCCTGGAAAAATTTTCCATCTTTCTCTCCCACCACTACCCTATGCACACTTTCAGTAGTCCTGGAGGTGTTTGTAGCTCCGTGAATAACCCTTTCTTGAATGCTTCCATGGAGTTACTCCTATTTCTTCTACTTGAAATGTCCTCCCATTTCACAGTCTACCTGGTGAACATCAGTGATTTTCAACAAGGGTCGCTATTGGCATTTGGGTGGGACAGTTCCTTGAGCAGAATCAATCCAGTCTTTTCGAGTGCTCAGCATGCCCGGTTCCTGATGCTGAATGCCAGAAGCTGTTCCCTCCCCTCTTCTGCCCCTCCCTGCCCCACCAACTCAGTCACGGAAGAACCAGACATGCTCTGCCCTCATTTCCAAATGCTTTTCTGAGTAGGAATGCCCCTAGTGAAAAGCAGTTGTATGTATTCTTCAAGACTTAGCTTAGGCCTTATCTCCTTGGGAAACCATGCCTGATACCTCAGCTACTGCCTGATTTGAGTGTTTCCATCTCCCTGGATTCGCAGAATCCCACACATTTTATATTCTCATTGTTTTCCGTTTTCTCACTGGGCTGGCAGTTTCTCTAGGAAGAACTCATCCCTGCATCCCCAGTACCTAGGATATAATAGACACTCAATAAGTATTGTCAGGCATGTGTATGCTCCTTGGTTCTGTCTCACAACAAAGATTTGGAGTGATGGACATTAAAGCCCTCGGCGTGTCACAGCTCTCAGGTCTTGGACAGACCATGTTATAGCTCTTAGACAAATCAGTGTTACAGCTCTCTGTTACAGCTCTATTTCATTTAGATAATAACAGGAAAATCCATCCTCGAGGCGTGAGGGCATGTCAACCCAAAGATGCAAAGAGAAGAGCACCCCAGCGCGTGGGGAGGAGGGGGGGAGGAGAGAGAGAGTGAGTCCCAGCCCTTTGGCTCCTCTTTTTATGTTTTTTTTTTTCCCCCCATCCTGGGCCTGCCCTATGTAAATTGGGTTAGCCAGGAGTGTTGTTTATTCTACCTGTCCTCACTCTGGTGGGACCTTCCTTTGTTCTATTTTTGCGGGCTTTTCCTTATCTTTTGCCACTGCTAAGTCGCTTCAGTTGTGCAACCCCACAGACAGCAGCCCACCAGGCTCCCCATCTCTGGGATTCTCCAGGCAAGAATGCTGGAGTGGGTTGCCATTTCCTTCTCCAATGTATGAAAGTGAAAAGTGAAAGTGAAGTCGCTCAGTCGTGCCCGACTCTTAGCGACCCCATGGACTGCAGCCTACCAGGCTCCTCCATCCATAGGATTTTCCAGGCAAGAGTACCGGAGTGGGGTGCCATTGCCTTCTCCTCTTATCCTTTAGCCACTGCCATTTTGGACTCCTTTTTCCTATTCTAACTACCTAACAGTATTTATAGAGAAGATGAATGGTTGTGTTTTCCTTGGTATATAGTTATCTGTTCCTCTAGCTTATTTACCTGTTTCATATCAGTATACCCTTTCTTTTCAAATAGATTGATAGACATTTGAAGGGAGACATTTATACTTTTTTTTTTAACGAGTACTAAGCATATATAGGAAGTTCGGAGTAAATGTGCTAAACTAAATGGAACATTTAGAAACTAGCTGTTTCTCTGAGGTTAAGCTTCATTTCTTTTAATCATTAAGGTCATATTTCTAAATGTGAAAGCCTCATTTGAGAATTTCTCCAGGCTTTACTCATTTGTTCCACTAGTCTTATAGTTTAGAATTGGGTGCAGTAGTTTAGCTATTCTGGTTTAAGAATTTAATTTCTGTGGTTAGTAGGTGGAGAGTACCTTTTTGCTCCTGCAAAGACCGTATGAAGCCTAGTTGGGAATAGGGAGGTGGATGGGGGTGGTGCAGAGCCACAGTTTGCTGTCTGAAATGCAGATGAGAGCCATGGGGGAGGTGGTGCCTTCCACCTTTGGTTGGATTTGTTGACGTCTCAGTAGACATGCTCCTAAGTTATCGGGAGAGTTCTCCATGCACCTGTTCCCCCAGCCACTTTCTTTTGTCTCTATATCTATTTAGCAGTCTTTGGGTCAACCTTGTGACGAGACGACCTTAGGTAAGTTACTGCCTCACTTCAAATACTTCTTTGGCTTCACATTACCTCTAGAAGGGATTTTCAATCAGAAGTATGTGGTTTTTTAATCTTGGATCTCACAAGCTTAAACTAAGCCCAGTGACTCCACAAAAGAGAACCAGTTTCATGACTTAGTTACTTTGTTTTTTGCCCATAAATAGTATTTCCTACTTTGTTCACTTATGTTTCTTCTCTAACATAGTTCTGAATTTCTTTTGATATTTTAAAATTTGAAATTTATTCTTAAAGCTGTCACACAGAATAATCAAAACATGTCTCAGGCTGAGAAAGAATCCTAAAAATATTTTAAGCAGTAGCAATATCATTGGAAAATGAGGGCGAGAGGTGAGGGGCAGTGGACCACCTATGGTAGCCGCTGCAAAAGAGAAAATTGATTAGGATACATAAATTCTAACATGACTTTTCAAATTGACAGTTTTATTGAGATAATTGTACAGTTGCATTCAGTTATAAGAAATACTATTAGTTGTTGTTTAGTTGCTAAGTTGTGTCTGACTCTTTTGCGACCCTGTGGACTGTAGCCCGCCAGACTCCTCTGTCCATGAGATTTCCCAGGCAAGAATACTGGAGTGGGTGGCCATTTCCTTCTTGAGGGGATCTTCCTCACTCAGGGATCTAACTCACGTCTCCTGCATTGCAGGCAGATTCTTTACTGCTGAGTGCCCAAGAAACACTGTGGGGAAACTTTATACTCTCTAGTAATATTTTATAAAACTATAATAAGCTCAGTTACCCTACAGCTCAAATGGTAATGAATCTGCCTGCAACGCAGGAGACCTAGGTTCGATTCCTTTCTTGGGAAGATCCTCTGGAAAAGGGAATGATAATCTACTCCAGTATTCTAGCCTGGGAAATCCCACGGACAGAGCAGCCTGGTGAGCTGCAGTCTGTGGGGTCGCAAAGAGTCGGACATGACTGAGCGTCTATCTACTACTACTACTACTACTAAGATCAATTGATACTGACCGTGGTACAATGTACTCATCTTATTCAGGTTTCCCAGTTTTACTTATATTTACTAGTCTCTGTGATCTTAAATCTCAGCATCCTTTTTTGTCACCTGCATGAGTTCATGCATTCACCGCCACAGACAAGATACTGAATGGTTCTGAAACTGCTAGGACCCCTCATGTCGCCCTTGTATAATCATGACCACCTTCCCTCCTTACCCCTCCCAATCTGTATTCC
This sequence comes from Neotragus moschatus, assembly GCA_006410615.1. Lineage (NCBI taxonomy): Eukaryota > Metazoa > Chordata > Mammalia > Artiodactyla > Bovidae > Neotragus > Neotragus moschatus. The sequence goes on along the minus strand of SJYA01002616.1, from coordinate 2,314,429 downwards.
ACCTCTGGCCACCACTAATCTGTTGTCCATTAATTTTTCTCATTTAAAAATGTTATTATATATGTGGGATTATGGTCTGTGACCTTTGAGGATTGGCTCCTATTGATCAGCATAATTTCCTAAAGATCCATGTTGTGTAAATAGTTTGTTCCTTTTAATTTCTGAGTAGTATATATTGCTGACTTAGGCATGTACACATGTAAGTGTGCACGCAGACAGCAGACTGTGCTGTCTTCAACGTTCAACTGTTGAAGACATCTGGGCTGATTCTAGTTTTTGGCTGTTATAGGTAAGGCTATGACCAATAATATACAGGTTTTTGTGTGAATGTAAAGTTCTGTTTCTCTGGGGGTGGGGGAAATACCCATTAGTGGAATTACTGGTGGCAACGTGTATTTAGTTTTTAAGAGATTGGCCCGTTTTCCAGAATAGCTATATTATTTTGCATTCTTACCAGCAACGTATAAGTGATTAGTATCTCTACAGCCTTTCCAAGATTTGGTTATGCGACTGTTTTTTGTTATAGTCATTTGAATGGTATATTGATATTTCATTATGTGTGTGTGTGGTTTTTTTTTTCTCACATTTATTTATATAGCCTTCTAATGTCTTTTGTATACATATTGTGTACATATATTATTTCCAAAAATGGGATTATACAGTATGTTTTAAATAACTTTCATTTTAAATTTAACTTGGTATGAATATCTTTCCAAAGCATTATTTCTTTCTATAGTAGATATAACAGCTGTGTAGCATTCCAATACATGAACCAAAGTTCTCTTTTTGAATTAATTGACCTAGAACATAGTATTTGTCTCAGGTATAAAACACAGTCATTCCTTATATATATATACAGTTATCCCTTGGTATTCATGGAGGACTGGTTCCAGGCCCACTTGCATGAAATGGTGTAGTGCAGTCAGCCCTTTGTATCTTCAGGTTCCACATCTGCGGATATAGAAGACTGATTGTATTGTGAATTGATCACCACAGTAAATCCAGTTAATATCCATGGTGGTTTTAATTTGCATTTCTAAAGTGGTTAATGATGTTGAACATCTTCCCATGACCTTATTTGCCATGCAAATATCCTCTTCAGTGAAATGTCCATGTCTTTTGTCCATTTTCTAACTGGATTGTTTGAGCGTTCTTAATATATTCTAGATACTAGTCCTTTGTTGGATATTTTCTCCCAGTCTGTAGCATGCCTTTTGATTTCCCTCACTTGGGCTTTCACAGAGGAACACTTTTTAATTTTGATGTCTAGCATGATAAAAAAAAAAGGTCTTAGTCTTTAATGTCCAGTAGTCCCTTGAGAATCTAAAAGCTGTAAACTCTTGTCAGAAAAATGCTCATCACACAAAATTTCATACCTAAATTTTTGGTGTTCATAGACTCTATAAAGTTCATCAATGAACTATAAGTCTTGTGAATCAACTTAATTTGCAGTAATCCTGCAGAAGACTCTGGGGAGAGTTACTTTTCTTTTGTTGAAGTTAAAAGTGGAGAAACTCTATAATTTACAAAATAAGAGAAAGCTATGTTAGCCAGGCTTTATTCTGTTGAGGACCTAACTCAAATGCCTCTTTCTCAGCAATATTTTTCTTGACAACTCTGGGATACATTGCCAGATTACTGCTTTAAACTTCTTGGGCTGAACAGCTCTGCCAAGAAAACAGTCTTTCTTGTATTGAATTTGAGCTTTAAGGCATCAGCAAACGAGTGAACTTGTGGGCATTTCACACCTGCCAGTTCAGTTTTAATAGCATGACTCTTTACAGTATGTGACTTATTTTTCTTGCTCCATTTCCTTGTTTTGTAAAGATGAGTGCAAAATAAGAAAATAGAAGTGAGATGCTGGTGGTGAAGCAAGGGTTGATAAATTTGATATGATCATTATCTGTGCCCAAGCAGAGAATTGTCAGCATCAGTTAGTTGTATTAAACTTGATCATACATTCCATTAAGATGGAAAAGTAAAAAGCTCATTGTTAGAAAAACTGGAGTATATTTAGTTTACATTCTGATTCAAAGCAAACATGAAATTAGGAACGTTGTTAGGTCTTTGGCAAAGGAGTCTCGCCCCCTGGAAGTCTGTTGTTCACTTTTGTCGCGGATTTTTATTTATTTATTTAACATTTTGGCTGCGCTGGGTCGTCCGTTGCTGTGTGGGCTTTTCTTTAGCTGTGGTGAGTGGGGCTACTCTCTAGTCGTAGAGATGCGGGCTTCTCATTACCATGGCTGCTCTGGTTGCAGAGTGCAGGCTCTGGGGTATGTGGGCTCAGTTGCCCTGCAGCACGTTGAGTCTTCCTGGACCAGGAGTTGAACCCCTGTCCCTTGCACTGGCAGGCATATTCTTAACCACTGGACCACCAGGGAAGTCCTTGTTGCAGATTTAGTATGTGTTGTTTTAGGGATGAATTGTGTGTTAACATAGGAGGCCAGTGACCTTTACTTCCTCTGGTTTCCAGACCTGTTACTCTAATTTATCTAATTCCTCAGTGTTTCATAAAAATATCATGTATCCAGGTCTGTCTTCATGCTGAATCCTCCTGTTTCTCATTCTACATATGTAACTCATTTATCACTTCATGTGCGTCCTATACCATCGTGTTCTGCCAGCTCAGGGGTATTACTCTTTTTCCCTTAACTTTTCATGGTTATAGATCTTATCCTGGCCAGGTTGTAAGCTCATCCATGCTAGGGACAGTATTATATATATACTTTATATATTTTATTATCCCTCCCATGACAGCCTGCATAGTGTTGTGCAGTGAATTGACTTTAACATGAGAGAGGAGCTTTAGAGCTATGTTGCTAATAAGGACATTGATGCCCTGATAAGATGGAACTTGCCCACAGTGCTTGAGTGATTGAGCTTTGCATTGACTATGAAGGATACACTGAACAGATTAATAGCAAAAGTGAGCCGGTAAAGAGAATGTTCCATTGATGTATGAAAAAGCTTTTTGAGGGCTTGATCACTCTGTGTGCAGATACATCCTGTGAAATACAAGCAAGTGTGACTGGTTTGGCGGAACATTTTGCTAGCAGCTAGCTTCTGCTCCTCTTTGTACTTTACAAACGTCCTCTAATTTAGGCTGTCCCATTTTAGCCTGACTGGCTCCCCTTCTTCCTCCCCACCCCCAGTCGTTGGAATTAATGAGATCCTTTTGAATGGTTATTGTGTTGCTTGCTTTCTAATCTTCAGACATTTCCCCACACTGAGTTCACCAAGTAATTCTACTCTTTCACATAAAGCTGCTTAGACCTGCATAAATCAGGTAGATAACTCCAGTCTGAAGCAGGTCTGTAGACACTGCTGTATATTCAGCAGTACATTTATTTCTGAAATGCTTTTTTCCTGCCCATCCATTGTGTTGGCATGGAAGGTTTTTACTTGGACTTACCTCCCGTTTATTCTTTTCTCCTCCTGTTAGTATAACAGTTGTGAAATACTATTAAAATTCTATATTCCAAGGTTCACTGAAGGAGTGGTGAATCAAGGTTTCCGTCTCCAGTGCCGCAGGTTTCAAACTAAGGTAGCAATAGAATTACCCCAATAGTAACTGCTCTCTGCTCTTTGAAGTTTCAAAATGGAGGGGGAGTATTTGGTTCTGTAAAATCAAATACAATTCTGTGGAGTTAGGACTTCCCTGGTGGTCCAGTGGTAAAGAATCTGCCTTGTGGTGCAGGGGGATATAGGTTCATTCCTGGTTGGGGAACTAAGATCCCACGTGACTCAGAGCAACGAAGCCCATGTACCCTGGAGCCTGCATACCACAACTGCTGAGCCCACACCACAGCTGGAGTGTCCGTGCACCTCGATGAAAGATCCCACATGCCACAAGTAAAGACCACACATCCTGTAACCAAGACCCAACGCAGCCAAATAAAAAAATTAATGAAAAATCCTGTGCAGGTTGGACGGTATTATAGTGATGTGGTACAGCGCTCTTCAAAATTCCTGATACCTGGTAATTCTTCGGGGCTGCCAGATGAGGCTGAACTGAATAGACCTCATTCTTACCCTTTCACCCCAATTACTGCCAAATCATTTTGATCAGTCTAGTATTTAGAAGTTATGAATGATTTTATTTGAAATAAAGATTCAAATGCTTAAAAAACCCTTTGTGTATGCTTCATATGCAATGATTGGACTTCCCAGGTGGCACCAGTGGTAAAGAATCCCCCTGCCTATGCAGGAGATGGGAGAGACACTAGTTTGATCCCTGAGTTGGGAAGATCCCCTGGAGGAGGAAATGGCAACCCACTCCACTATTCTTGCCTGGGGAATCCCGTGGGCAGAGAAACCTGGTGGGCTACAGTCCATGGGGTCTCAAAGAGTCGGACATGACTGAGCACGCATGCATTGTAATATGCCTTGATGATAAATGATAGTTAGAGCTAGGATTTATTGCTTGCCCATTAAGTATTTTCTCTTTTACTCTATCAAATCTCTTAATCATCCCAGCAGTTGTAAGAGGTAGGTACTGTTACTGGTTCTGCTTAACACATGGCCCAGGGAGGTAAGTAACAGGCCCAGAGTCACACAGAATAGGGTAGAACTGGTGTTCAAACACAGTCTGTTCTGAGCCTATACTCCACGCTGTGAGGTTCTTACAGCTTTTTAGCCAAATGAATTTCTGTCTTTCTGATTGTCGTAATGTTACAAAAGGACTGTGCTGAGGCCAAGGAGAGCATGGGCTCTGGGGTCAGACAGGCTGGATCCCCATGCCTTGGCCACAACTAGCCTCTTGGCTTCATTCTCAGTCAAGTGGCACAACTTTGCTGAGCTTTTCTTGGCCCTTGTGAAGGGGAAACAGGGGCGCTGGAGGCCCTCCTAGCTGAAGAGGGCAGGTATCAGGAAGGCCCTTTAAAGTGAAGCTCCTTAAAATGGGGACCACAGTTCAGAGGTAACAGTGGTGGAGAAAAGATTTGCCTGGGGTTCTAGTTTTTGAAAATGAAATTAAAATTCTGAAAATCTTTATAAAATTTATATTTTAGTCCTTTGGCTGAAAGGCAGCAGAGCATCACGGCTAAAGCTTACAGTTCTGGAGTGGCTGCTTAAATGCCAGCCTAGCCTTGTTCAGGGTGACCTAATACACAGTTTTCAGCTCTGTTGACTCTTAGATTGAACATAAGGTGAATCGTGTGTGTGTGAGAGATTAATTGAAGGAAGTTGTGACTTTTTTTGGCACAGCTTAGACAGTGGGACATTGGTGTTGTCTTATTTGATTTGCAAAGCATTATTATCAGGGTCATTTTTATTAGAAATACCCAAGATTGTCTTCTGTTTTCTCCTAGGTCGGAAGAAGGTCCTTGTATTCCTTTAATGTTGAAATTACTGTCTGTAAGCTTTTATCTTATGATGATTATTTCTTTTTACTTGTTAATGGATCTCTGTCACATTCTCTCTGATAGTTTTGTATATGACTTGAAGTTCTCCAGTACTCAAACTCTCTTCTCAATTTTATTTAACCTTATTTCATGCTTAAAAAAAGATTTCCAGCATTATTTTCAGCTTATTTGTTTTTTAGCTAAAATATCTGGTAACCACACCAAGCCAAAGCAAACAACTATAGAAAAAATTTTGGTGTACAGGATAAAATTGCTAGAGGGTAGATGCTGGCATTGGGTTGGGGGAAGGATGAACACAGGAGGTTGTTGCTTATAATTCTGTAAGTGGTCTGTTCATTTAAATATTTTTGTTTAGGTAACTTGCTTTGCAGTTAACATTGTAACTGGAGGGAGTTGTAAATGAAGGTTTAGGTGACTAAGTAGCATTTTCTTAATGCTACTGAATCAGTGGACATGAGTTTGAGCAAACTCTAGGAGTTAGCGAAGTACAGGGAAGCCTGGAGTACTGCAGTCCATGGGAACACAAAGAGTCGGACATGACTTAGTGATTGAACGACAGTAGCCATGAGGATTCTCTGAGATGATGTTGGTAAAATACTTAATGCAGTACTTCACATACCATTATCTTTCTAAATGTAGTTGTTTATAGTACTGATAAATATTTGACCATTACCTGTTAATAGGTTGTATGAGAGGTATACACACCAATTTTTAGTATGTTAAAGACAAAATTAGCCATGGTTTTATATTGAATCAGTCTCAAAATATTTCATTTAGATGCAAAAACTTGAGAAACCCAGAACTTCAAAGAATTGATTTTTTTCCTGTATTAGTTAATTGTTATTTTTAAACATTAAAATATTCTTTTCACCTGTTGAAAATAGTCTAATATTTTTCTTTAGAGTTAACTAGCAATCAAAGATATTGGAATAGTATGTGTTTTTCAAAAAATTACTCAGCCATTAAAAAGAATACATTTGAATCAGTTCTAATAAGATGGATGAAACTGGAGCCGATTATACAGAGTGAAGTAAGCCATAAAGAAAAACACCAATACAGTATACTAACACATATATATGGAATTTAGAAACATGGTCATGATAACCCTGTATGCGAGATAGCAAAAGAGACACAGATGTATAGAATGGACTTTTGGACTCTGAGGGAGAGGGAGAGGGTGGGATGGTTTGGGAGAATGGCACTGAAACATGTATACTATCATGTAAGAAACCAATCGCCAGTCTATGTTCGATACAGGATACAGGATGCTTGGGGCTGGTGCACGGGGATGATCCAGAGAGATGATATGGGGTGGGAGGTGGGAGGGGGTTCAGGATTGGGAACTCATGTACACCCGTGGTGGATTCATGTCAATGTATGGCAAAACCAATACAGTAATGTAAAGTAAAATAAAGTAAAAATAAAAATTAAAAAAATATATCTAAAATATTGAGCTTTTTGTATCTTGATCTTTTCACAATATTGTTTCCTCTTTTGGGAGTAAAATTAAAAGTTGCGGTTCTCTACTGAGACCCCGAATTAGTCCATGGTGTCTGCCAGCAAGACTAGAATTGTATTGGCTCTTCAGTTTCCCAAGAAATATTTTAAAAAAATGCAGTACGATATAGAAGTACTTGAGTCTCAATTTTTGAAATTGCAGGTGGAGAACTCGAGCATTAGAAAATGAAGCGCAGTGCATGAAACTTTACTACATAGTGCAAAGCCACAGCATGTGAAGAACTTAGGCAATTGTGACTTGTTTAGCTAATACAAATTTTTTATCATTAAACTTGATTTGAAAGGAGGTGTGGCCACATTTCACCATGCAGCTCTTGCAGCTCTGCAAGTGAACACAGAGCTTACTGCTTTTAGCTATAATAGAGGAATTAATTTCAGAAAAGCGAGAATATAGTTTTTAATATCTGATTTGGTTTGAAGTTTCATTTGAGGATATATTTGCTTGGAACTTTGTCACGTGATCCTGATAAAGGTTTTATAAGTGTTGGAAGTGAGGTTGAGAACTGGGGGGGTTTTGGTTTTAGTTTATTTTTTAAAGCAGTAAAATATAGTTTCTTTGAAAAACAAGAAAACTGCTGCTCAAATGGTTCGTAACTGTCTTCACTGAAAACAGGCAAAAGGTAAATGGAAGTAATAAAATATGAGTTGTTGAATAGCAGGTGAAATGTAAATATGTTGTTTAGCCCTTGATGTTTTGCTTTTCGTCTGAGATAATACAGTTCAAAGTTGAGGCAGGGGTTTGATGAAGTGGGCCTTGTACTGACTGAAGACCCTGGATCCTTCACAGAGCTGTGTCAGGTTGGATTCTGTACTACACTTCAGCTCACGTGGGCCTTGTCACTGGATAAACACACGACTCTGGAGGCTCTGCCAAGCGTCCTGCGCTCCACAGGTCATGCCTTTGTCTGCTGAACCTGGAGGAAGACTTGGGAAAAGCAGCCTAACCATTGTGGGGAAGGCGTGCTTTAGAGCAGAGCTTCAAAATGTTGTCCTGTACCATTAAGTATGAAATGTTAGCATGTATCCCTTACTTAATGTACTTATTAATAAAACATGCGACTGTAGCATGGACATGAATTTGAGCAAACTCCGGGAGACAGTGAAGGACAGGGGATCCTGGGGTGCTGCAATCCATGGGTTGCAAAGAGTCAGACATGACTTAGTGACCAAACGACAATAACTACTGTAACAGTGTATATTCTAAAACATACCTCAGATCTAAAAAGCTGTAAGGGTTAAACATTGTAGTAAAAAAATTTTTTAATAGCCCCTTTTGTTCTCACTAAAAGCATTGACATGTAATACATGGCAGAGTAATATAGTGATAATGTGCCACTGTTTTGAAAATCTATGCTTAGTAATTTTAATGCTGTGTAGTACTTTGGCTTGAATGTCTGGTTCCAAGTACTGTTTATTTTGAAATTGGCTTTGAAGTGTCATAGCTGGAAAAGATACCATACTACAGTAAAAAAAAAAGATTCTAATTGAAGAAGGGAGTGCTGGGTGTACTTATAAATAAAGGGATTTATATTTTAATCTCATCCAACAATTATACAAGTTTGTTTAAATGTAGCTAGTAAATTCCCATTTTTCCTGATGTTAATAATTCTTCCTGCAAATTAATCAGAAGTTGTTGCATTAAAAAGGAAAAAACCCATGAAACATTTGGCAAGGTTAAAAAAGTATATTAGAAAGCCTTTCCCCAAAATTTAAAGCATGTGTGTATGAGGGCTTTTGTAGATGGCAAACTTTAAATAATTTTTGCATCGAAATCACAAGATAAAAACATACAAATACTTTTTCAGAATGTTTTTACAATGGTGTATACTGTAAATCCCATGGATGGAGAAGCCTGGTGGGCTGCAGTTCATGGGGTCGCCAAGAGTCAGACATGACTTAGTGACTTCACTTTCACTTTTCACTCTCAGGCATTGGAGAAGGAAATGGCAACCTACTCCAGTGTTCTTGCCTGGAGAATCCCAGGGATGGGGGAGCCTAGTGGGCTGCCGTCTATGGGGTCACAGAGTTGGACACGACTGAAGCAACTTAGCATACTGTCTACAACTTGTTTCTTTTGAGATGCCTTTTCTTTTTCACTTATTAAATATCACCTCTTTCTAGAAGGGATAGGATATTTATTTGAAAAATATTTTCAGAAAAATCTGCTATAAACAGCCAGTTTTAATCTTGGAAAACCCAGAAAAAATTTGGAACACTTCTATTTTTGTTAGAAGATTAGGTAGTACATGTTTGGCAACATTTTAAAGTACTTTGTTGCGATATAACCAACACCCTTTAATGTGGTAAAGATTTTTATGGTCATTTCCTGTCTTGTTGCAGCTATTGTAAAGATTTAACCACGTTTAAAGGTCTTATTTCTATAAAATTAACCACACTGACATACTGCGAAACTGTGTGCTTTTGGCTTCAAGTTCCTTGTTACGACATCTCACCCAACCTGAGAAGTTGCCCCATCAGAGTTGTATTTTGAACATTGTTTATTGAAGCAGTAATTCACTCTTCAGAAAATCTTCATATTCTCACCCAAAGTGACTTTTTAAATGTATTTTATCAGAAAAAATCTAATACTATCTGTACTTCTCTCTAACTCTATGGCAAGTCTTCCACAGAGCTTAATTTGTCCTAATAGGCTTCTTCAAATATTCGGTTTTTAAAGTTTTGCTCCTAAAGGAATGTGCTTTAGTTTTTATACTTTGTATGTTTTACTCTGTGTTTCAGCCATTTTTCTTAGCACTGTGCTTACCAAAGAGTGCATTAATTTCTTTTACTATTAAGTAGAAATCTTCAAAGAATCTTCTGATTTTATTATCAAGTTCAGTAAAGTTTTATAAAAGATTGGAATTGTGTACGGCATGACTGTTAATAGGTGAAAAATGACTAGTATTTTGAGACATAGCGTACATTTAGTGTGGGAGTCATGGTACGTGTGCTGTGGATATACATTCATTTGAAAGTGAAAGACGCTCAGTCGTGTCTGACTCTTTGCGATCTCATGGACTACATCAGTTCAGTTCAGCTCAATTGCTCAGTCATGTCCGACTCTTTGTGACCCCACGAATCGCAGCACGCCAGGCCTCCCTGTCCATCACCNGTTACTCTAGGTGTTTCTTGACTTCCTACTTTTGCATTCCAGTCCCCTATAATGAAAAGGACATCTTTTTTGGGCGTTAGTTCTAAAAGGTCTTGTAGGTCTTCATAGAACCGTTCAACTTCAGCTTCTTCAGCGTTACTGGTTGGGGCATAGACTTGGATTACCATGACTACACAGTACATGGTATTCTCTGGACCAGTATACTGGAGTGGGTAACCTTTCCCTTCTCCAGGGGATCTTCCCAACCCAGATACCGAACCCAGGTCTCCCACAGTGCAGGCGTATTCTTTACCAGCTGAGCCTCCCAGGGAAGCCCTACATGTTTTAAGTTTTATGTATTTATTTTTGGTTGCATCGGGTCTTTGTTGCTGAGTATGGGCTTTCTCTAGTTGCGTTGTGCGAGCTTCTCATTATGGTGATTTCTCTTGTGGAGCACAGGCTCTAGTCACACGGGCTTCAGTAGTTGTGGCTTGGGGGCCCTAGAGCACCGGCCCAGCAGTTGTGGTGCGGGGCTTTAGTTGCTGCTCAGCATGCAGAACCTTCCTGCCCAGGGATCAACCCCTCCCTGCATTGTCAGGTGGATTCCCATCCACCACCAGGGAGGTCCTACATTCATATTTTAAATGCCTTCTTGATCATGTTGAACCTTGGGGGCATGTACTTATCAGTGCTCTCAGGTTGGTCATTATTTTTATTTCATAGTGTAGCTGACAAACAATTCCTTTTGGGATTGAGAGTCTCAGTTTTGTCATTTTTGTGGTTAGTGTTATTTTTAATTTGAACTTTCTCTCCTGGACTCCTTAAACCATTCATCCAATTTATGAGATTAGTTTCATTAAAAATTGTTAATAATAACCTGGAAGCCCATTTAAGTGTGTCCACATGAACTGCCACGGGGCCCAAAGTGTTGAAAACGAGGACCAAGGCGGGGCCCAGATGTCAACCCCTCGGCCTTGTGATGCCCTTGGTCTTCCCTCCAGATGAGTCATGGAAGGTAACTTGTGACCCAGGAAGGTGGCCAGCACCAGCATGTTTATGAACTATTAGTAAAATGTGGGCTAAATGATTTTATAAAAAAATAAAATAGAATTCTTTGTATTTGTCCTCTGGGTCACATGTGTCCCCTAGGGATTACTGTACTCAAAAGTCACAGTTCAGGTACTACGTGCCTGCCTTCTTAAGAGACAGCCCCAAAGTACTGCAGCTGGTGGTGGCCTGGGGACCAGGGCCAGGCTTGGCCTGGTGAGCAGAGCTGTGTCCCAGAGGACGCAGTTGGGTGGGGGGAGAGAGGAGAGGTGATGGGGGCCATGAGTCTCCTTGTCGGCCCTCCTCAGAGTTCACACGCAGCCCACTCTTCACTTTCTTCCCATCTTTGGGTGTCTGTTGTTCAGCTGAGCTCTGTGAGGGGTGGATCACATCCTGGTCATCTTTGTGCAACGCTGAGCCCATTGAAGGTGTTCAGTGAACCTCTTTTAAATGAGGCTCCTTTTGTCTAAGCTGGTAGCTGGTTTCTGGGTGCAGATGGGGTGTGTACAGCTAGTGGAGAGGCTGGTTAAGCGGACAGCAGGCTGCCTCCCTCCAGAGAAAGCTTTCAGGTCCTGAGTAACAGGTCCTAGGTCTGTCTTGTCCCCATAGGCTTCTGCCCCGTTCAGCCAGGAGTGGATTCTGACCTCAGAGTAGCCTAAGTGCTTAACGAAAGCAAAACTTGCCACATGCTTGTGTTGGCCTTTCTTGGCTTTCTGAAATATATTGATAATTTCTGTTTGGGAGCAGTCAGTGGGATAATGTTGGGGGTGATAGGTTTTCTTTATTGTAGATATTCATGTGAAAGAAGAAAGGGGGGAAGTTATTTTATACAGAGAGCATCTTATTCCTTTGTTCTTAGTTTTGACTCTGCGGTTTTCCCACCTAGTGGGTATCTCTTCCCTCCATGACGTTAACTGAAAGGCAGAATACAGCTCTACTGGTTGGTCACAAGGGGGATGCTCCAATAACTCTCTTGTTTGTCATTTTCATTGCAGATGTGGAAACCATGGAGCTGAACTGCAGTGAAGTACCTCTGTATGTAAGTGCCTAAGCCCTGGGCTGCAGGCCTAAGTGGCTCATTCTTGGACTTGAAACATACAGGACCAAAGAGGGAAGAAATGTTTTGCTTGCTATTGAGTCGGGACTTTTAAAAAACTGCACACAGCATTACTGTCTAGTTCAAGTTTTTGCATGGAGACTTTTAAAACTGGTTGACTCCCGGTTCCAAAGTCTAGGTTTTAATGGTATTTTCCTGAGTAACTTTTAACTGTATAACTTCTGGAAGGCAGCTCTGCTCACCGCTATACCACCAATGCTTAACTGTATTAACTTCTGGACTCAAAAATACTCAGTTGATCTCTGTGGATGATTTTTGAACACATTATTATATGATACGCTGATAATAACCAAGAATGCTTCCTGTGTGTATCTTTGGAGGAGAGGGGTTCAATGATGGTTGGTAACATGATAGTCAGGTAAGATCATGAAATAGGAATTCAAAGGCAGAAGTGCTGGGCCGTACATGGACTAGGTGGTGGTGGGGGCTGTGTGGGCAGAGCAGCCTGCTGAGGTTCCTGATCAGATGTGCCTTCTGGGCTGATAGAGGCTTCTGTTCTGAAGGCAGTTACTAGGTGTTACAGAAGTGAACCAGTTGTCTCCCCACATAGAAAGTGACAGATCATTTTCTCTATCTCCCTTCTTTTAGGCATAACCTCTTTTCTTGGAACCTGTGTTGCTGGCGGGTGGGCATGGGTGTATGCATTGGAACTGGGGTTTCAGGTAGCCTTTGCCTCATCCACTCATGAAATACACCGAGAGTATTAAATCTGGAATAAGGATATGATCTCAATTTAGATATATCCCCAGTAGGCAAAATATCAAAGAACTGGAACAAATTTAAATAGAATCTTAAATCAATTAAAATATAGTCATTCGTTTCCCCTTACCACACACATCACTACCCAGGTGGCCTTCCCTCTCTCCCTTCCTCCTCCTCCCTTGCTGTGTCCTTCCCTCCCCCTTACACATTCCGCTCTATTCTCTGCAGAAAAACAAAATGATAAAATAACTGAATAATGAAAAAGCTGCCTTCTGGGTTGCCCAGTGTCTAGAGTGTTCTCTCTAGGTTGTGATTTGGAGGTCATAAAATGAATTATAGATAGTTAGACTTGGTCTAGCCATAATTAAGATTTAAAAAAAGAGATTGGCTCAAGGCTACATTTAGACCAATTTAGTCCCAAGTTTTTAATTTTTTATTTGTAACTTCATCCTCTTTAGCTTTATTCTTTCCACTCTGCTCCCCTACCTCAAACCAAACAGATCTAAAATCTAATCATGGTATAAAACTTTGTAGCTTTTCAAAAAATTGAAGTATGTTTGATTTACAGTGTTGAATTTACACTGCTGTACAGCAGTGATTCAGTTATATACACACACACACACATATCAAGTTATATACACACACACACATAACTAGATATATAGTTTTTTCCTTTTTCTATTCTTTTCCATTATGGTTTATTATAGGATTCTGAATATAGTTCCCTGGGCTGTACAGCGGGACCTTCTTATTTATCTATTTTATGTATAGTAGTTTGTATCCCAGGTGGCTCAGAGGTAAAGAATTCACCTGCTAATGCAGGAGTCATGGGCTCGGTCCCTGGCTTGGGAAGATCCCCTGGAGAAGGAAATGGCAACCCGCCCCAGTATGCTTGCCTGGGAAATCCCATGGCGAAGGAACCTGGTGGGCTGCAGTCCATGGGGTCGCGACAGAGTTGGACTCGACTTAGTGACTAAGCAACAGCAATAATCTGCTAATCCCAAACTCCTAATTTATCCCTGTTCCACACCTTTTCCCCTTCGGTAGATGTAAGTTTGTTCTCTATGTCTGTGAGTCTGTTTCTGTTTCATAAATAAGTTCATCTGTGTCATAGTTTAGATTCTATGTATAAGTGCTATCCTATGGCATTTTTGGTTTTCTTTCTGACTTTATGTAGCACACTAATTTCTAGGTCCATTCCTGTTGCTGCAAATGGCATTATTTCATTTTTTATGGCTGAGTAAATATTCTATGCCATATGTATACATAATATATGTACACACGCACACACACACACACACACACACACACCCCACATCTTCTTTATCCATTTATCTGTCAGTGGACCTTTGGGGTACTTCCATGCCTTAGCTATTGTAAATAGTGCTGCTATGAACATAGGGGTGCACTGTATCTACTTGAATTAGAGTTTCCTCCAGATAAATGCCCAGGAGTGGGATTGCTGGCACTCGGTTTTTAATATGGCAACTCTATTTTCATTTTTTTAAGGAACCTCCATAGTGTTTTTTCTAGGGGCTGCATCAGTTTACAGTCTCACCAGCAGTGTAGGAAGGTTCCCTTTTCTCTGCATCTGCTACCCACTCCCTCCCTGACCCCAGCACACCTCTCCAATCCCCCACTCACCCCAGCATTTGTTGTTTGTAGACTTTTTGATGATGGCCATTCTGACCACTGTATGTTGGTACCTCACTGCAGTTTTGATTTGTATTTCTCTAATAATTAATGATGTTAAGCATCTTTTCAGGTGTCTATTGACCATCTGTATGTCGTCTTCGAAGAAATGTCTATTTTGGTCTTCTGCCCATTTTTCATTGGGCTTTTTTTTTGTTATTGAGTTGTATGAGCTGTTTGTATATTTTGAAAATTAAGCCCTTGTCAGTTGCATCCTTTGAAAATATTTTCTCCCACTCAGTAGGTTGTCTTTTTATTTTGTTTATGGTTTCTTTTGCTGTGAAAAAATATTAAGTTTGGTTAGATCTCATTTGTTTGTTTTTGCTTTTACTTCTATTGCCTTGGGAGACTGAGCTACGAGAACATTGCTGTGGTTTATGTCAGAGAGTGTTTTGCCTATGTTCTCTCCTAGGAGTTTTACAGAGTCACATCTTGTATTTAAGTCTTTAAGCCATTCATTTTGAGTTTATTTTGTGTTCAGTGTGAGGGATTGTTCTACCCCCATTGATTTATGTGCAGCTATCCTGGATAGCTGCATTCCTGACACCACCAGCTGAGGAGCCTGTCTCTTCTGTGTTGTACATTCTTCCCCCTTTGTTGCAGGCTGACTGTGTGTGTGTGTTTTTACTTCTCTGTTCTGTCCCATTGATCCATACGTCTTTTTTTGGTGTGTGCCAGTACCTACTGCTTTGTTTACTGGAGCTTTGTGTTATTGTCTGACGTTTGGGAGGATTATGCCTCCAGCTTTCAAAACCTTGTAGTTGATCAACATTTTGGTATAACTATTTTGAACCTAGACTACCAGATTAAGACCAGATTTGGGAAGAGTCAATACGCATTGCTTAAGGAGAGAAGACACTTAAACAGACCAAAGAAGAGCAAACAAGTTTTTTTCATTATCAAATAATATAAACTAATTAGAAAAAACCAGAAAAATAAAGTGTTAAGAAAATAAGTCACTCATAAACTCATCCTCTATAGATAGTTTAAAACAGGGAGCCCCAGCCCCTGGGCCACAGACTGGTACTGGTCTGTGGCCTGTTAGAAACGGGGCCACACAGCGGGAGGGGAGTGGCAGGTGAGCCAGCAAAGCTTCGTCTGTATTTACAGCTGCTCCCCATCACTTGCATATCATCTGAGCCCCACCTCATGCCAGATTGTTGGCGATATTAGATTCTTATGGGGTGCGAGCCCTTCTGTAACCTGCACGTGTGAGAGATGTAGGTTGTGTGCTCCTGATGAGAGTCGAATGTCTGATGACCTGAGGCCGAGTGGAGGCACTTGAATCCTCCCGAAACCATTCTGCACCTCCCAGTCCAGGGAAACGTTGTCCTTCATGAAACCATTCCCAGTGCCAAAACGGCTGAGGACTGATGGTGTCAAACGTTACTGTTATTTATCAGTTTAAACGTGTAATTTTCTCATTTTACATCTCTGAAATTGAGATAGTCTCACTTCAGTGTTGATCCTGGCAGGCGTCATGATGCAGCTGTCAATACCTGCACGTGTGTGACCTGGGTCACAATGGTTCACACTGTTGGCATTTTAAATTACACATGTGCCTTTCTGGCTCTATATGAATTAATTGCTTTCAAAATGATTTCACTGTGATTTGGCATTAAAAAGTCAAAGTTACTGTGTAAATAGAAAGACATGGAAAGAGCAACATGATAAGGCGGTAAAGTCTATAAATTTTGACAAGCTCTTTTAATAAATATAAAATCTCACAAAAACTTGGCAGTTTTTTCTCCTAGTGGAATATAAAATGCATCTTATAACTAGTATCTCAGATGAAATACACTATATTTAGCATAACTGAACTGTGCTTTTTCACTTGATGTTTTATGTCAATATCTTTGTGGATTGACCTAAACTAAGCTTCCCACTTGACCTCATGCAGTAAGCAGTCAGTGGGGAAATATTATAATGAAAACAAGTTTTAAGTCAAATTTCATCAGATGAGTAACACATAGGCAAAGCAGACACAAGCTAGGCTATTATTTGTTTTTGTATCTTGGGGCAGGCTTCCTCTGTGACCTTCTGTCTTCAGATGTTTCATAAATATTCACTTCTGTTTTCTCCTAGTTTACTGCAATCTGGTTATAGCCCATAATATTTTAGTCATATTTATTATGTTATATATATATATTTTTAAATACATGCAAAAATCAACACCATTTTTAATCCTGTTATGCATAATGGTGTTGACATTTTAGTGTTTTTTTTTTTTCCCCAGTTTTATCTATAAGTTTGTGTTAAATTTTATTGAAGGTTCTTTTGGCATTTATTTACATGATGTGTTTTTTCATGTGACTGATACACTGAATCTCAGAATTTTGATTCTTTCCAGTGTATTTCCAGTGATTCTATCTAGTTGTCATGACTGGTTCTTTTGGAAAAACAAGATAACTCTAAGTGTGATTAAGAGAGAACCCAAACAAAACTAGAAATTACGAAGAGTCCTTAACATATTGAGAAGATTTGCTGTTGTTGTTCAGTCCCTCAGTTGTGTCCGACTCTTTGAAACCCTATGGACTGTAGCACGCCATACTTCCAGGTCCTTCACCATCTCCCAGAGTTGGCTCAAAATCATGTCCATTGAGTCAGTGATGCCGTCCAACCATCTCATCCTGTCATCCCATTCTCCTGCCTTCAATCTTTCCCAGCATCAGGGTCTTTTCCAATGAGTTGTCTCTTTGCATCAGGTGACCAAAGTATTGGAGTTTCAGCATCAGTCCTTCCAATAAATATTCAGGACTGATTTCCTTTAGTATAGACTGGTTGGATCTCCTTGCAGTCCAAGGGACTCTCAAGAGTCTTCTCCAACACCACAGTTCAAAAGCATCATTTTTTTTGGTGCTCAGCCTTCTTTATGGTCCAGCTCTCACATCC
>SJYA01002616.1:2222087-2296046 GCA_006410615.1 Neotragus moschatus | reverse complement strand
CCTAATTTATCCCTGTTCCACACCTTTTCCCCTTCGGTAGATGTAAGTTTGTTCTCTATGTCTGTGAGTCTGTTTCTGTTTCATAAATAAGTTCATCTGTGTCATAGTTTAGATTCTATGTATAAGTGCTATCCTATGGCATTTTTGGTTTTCTTTCTGACTTTATGTAGCACACTAATTTCTAGGTCCATTCCTGTTGCTGCAAATGGCATTATTTCATTTTTTATGGCTGAGTAAATATTCTATGCCATATGTATACATAATATATGTACACACGCACACACACACACACACACACACACCCCACATCTTCTTTATCCATTTATCTGTCAGTGGACCTTTGGGGTACTTCCATGCCTTAGCTATTGTAAATAGTGCTGCTATGAACATAGGGGTGCACTGTATCTACTTGAATTAGAGTTTCCTCCAGATAAATGCCCAGGAGTGGGATTGCTGGCACTCGGTTTTTAATATGGCAACTCTATTTTCATTTTTTTAAGGAACCTCCATAGTGTTTTTTCTAGGGGCTGCATCAGTTTACAGTCTCACCAGCAGTGTAGGAAGGTTCCCTTTTCTCTGCATCTGCTACCCACTCCCTCCCTGACCCCAGCACACCTCTCCAATCCCCCACTCACCCCAGCATTTGTTGTTTGTAGACTTTTTGATGATGGCCATTCTGACCACTGTATGTTGGTACCTCACTGCAGTTTTGATTTGTATTTCTCTAATAATTAATGATGTTAAGCATCTTTTCAGGTGTCTATTGACCATCTGTATGTCGTCTTCGAAGAAATGTCTATTTTGGTCTTCTGCCCATTTTTCATTGGGCTTTTTTTTTGTTATTGAGTTGTATGAGCTGTTTGTATATTTTGAAAATTAAGCCCTTGTCAGTTGCATCCTTTGAAAATATTTTCTCCCACTCAGTAGGTTGTCTTTTTATTTTGTTTATGGTTTCTTTTGCTGTGAAAAAATATTAAGTTTGGTTAGATCTCATTTGTTTGTTTTTGCTTTTACTTCTATTGCCTTGGGAGACTGAGCTACGAGAACATTGCTGTGGTTTATGTCAGAGAGTGTTTTGCCTATGTTCTCTCCTAGGAGTTTTACAGAGTCACATCTTGTATTTAAGTCTTTAAGCCATTCATTTTGAGTTTATTTTGTGTTCAGTGTGAGGGATTGTTCTACCCCCATTGATTTATGTGCAGCTATCCTGGATAGCTGCATTCCTGACACCACCAGCTGAGGAGCCTGTCTCTTCTGTGTTGTACATTCTTCCCCCTTTGTTGCAGGCTGACTGTGTGTGTGTGTTTTTACTTCTCTGTTCTGTCCCATTGATCCATACGTCTTTTTTTGGTGTGTGCCAGTACCTACTGCTTTGTTTACTGGAGCTTTGTGTTATTGTCTGACGTTTGGGAGGATTATGCCTCCAGCTTTCAAAACCTTGTAGTTGATCAACATTTTGGTATAACTATTTTGAACCTAGACTACCAGATTAAGACCAGATTTGGGAAGAGTCAATACGCATTGCTTAAGGAGAGAAGACACTTAAACAGACCAAAGAAGAGCAAACAAGTTTTTTTCATTATCAAATAATATAAACTAATTAGAAAAAACCAGAAAAATAAAGTGTTAAGAAAATAAGTCACTCATAAACTCATCCTCTATAGATAGTTTAAAACAGGGAGCCCCAGCCCCTGGGCCACAGACTGGTACTGGTCTGTGGCCTGTTAGAAACGGGGCCACACAGCGGGAGGGGAGTGGCAGGTGAGCCAGCAAAGCTTCGTCTGTATTTACAGCTGCTCCCCATCACTTGCATATCATCTGAGCCCCACCTCATGCCAGATTGTTGGCGATATTAGATTCTTATGGGGTGCGAGCCCTTCTGTAACCTGCACGTGTGAGAGATGTAGGTTGTGTGCTCCTGATGAGAGTCGAATGTCTGATGACCTGAGGCCGAGTGGAGGCACTTGAATCCTCCCGAAACCATTCTGCACCTCCCAGTCCAGGGAAACGTTGTCCTTCATGAAACCATTCCCAGTGCCAAAACGGCTGAGGACTGATGGTGTCAAACGTTACTGTTATTTATCAGTTTAAACGTGTAATTTTCTCATTTTACATCTCTGAAATTGAGATAGTCTCACTTCAGTGTTGATCCTGGCAGGCGTCATGATGCAGCTGTCAATACCTGCACGTGTGTGACCTGGGTCACAATGGTTCACACTGTTGGCATTTTAAATTACACATGTGCCTTTCTGGCTCTATATGAATTAATTGCTTTCAAAATGATTTCACTGTGATTTGGCATTAAAAAGTCAAAGTTACTGTGTAAATAGAAAGACATGGAAAGAGCAACATGATAAGGCGGTAAAGTCTATAAATTTTGACAAGCTCTTTTAATAAATATAAAATCTCACAAAAACTTGGCAGTTTTTTCTCCTAGTGGAATATAAAATGCATCTTATAACTAGTATCTCAGATGAAATACACTATATTTAGCATAACTGAACTGTGCTTTTTCACTTGATGTTTTATGTCAATATCTTTGTGGATTGACCTANGCAGCCGCCTGCGCATATAGTGAGCCGGCGGCTGGCAGCCGCCTGCGCATATAGTGAGCCGGCGGCTCGCAGCCGCCTGCGCATATAGTGAGCCGGCGGCTCGCAGCCGCCTGCGCTTAGTGACTCTATTTATTTTAATCCAGCATGTAATCTTTTGAGGTTTGCTCACTCAGTATAATGTCTTTAAGGTCCATCCAAATTGTTGTATCAGTAATTTATTCTTTTTCATTGATGAGTAGAATTCCGTGGTATGGGCATACTGCAGTTTAACTGTTCACTTATTGTATTAGGACATTTTGGTTGCTTCATATTACTTCCTATAAATAAAGCTGCTGTGAACAATTGTGTAGGTATAATTTTCATTTCTCTGGGATAGATGTATAGCAGTGAAGTTGTAGGTTGTTTGGTTATTGTATGTTTTGTTTTTAAAGGAAGTGCTGAGTTCTTTTCTGGAGTGGCTGTAGCTTATTACATAATATATGAGAGATCTAACTTCTTATCTGCATTTAGGATTGTCAATATTTTTATTTTAGCTGTTCTTAAAGGTGTGTAGTGATAGCTTTTTATAGTCTCTGCTACCCTTTATTCTGGTAAAATATGTATAGCTCATTTTAACACTATATTTATATAAGTACACAGTTCAGTGACATTAAGTACATTTATATTGTTGTATAACCATTACCACGATCCACCTCCAGAACTTTTTCATTTTGTCAAACGGAAACTCTGCACCCATGAAGCAATGACTCCCCATTCCTCCTTCCCCCGCCCCTGGCGATCACCGTTCTGCTTTCTGAGTCTGAGTCTGGCCACTGTAGGCGCCTCACAAGTGGAAGGAGACCATGTTTGTCCTTTTGGTTCTGTCCTCTTTCATTTACTATAATGTTTTCAAGGTCTGCCTGTGTTGCATGTCCCAGAATTGTATTCTTTTTTAAGGCTAAGTAATAGTCCACTGTGTATGTACACTAGACTTCGTTTATCCATTCATCTGTTGGACAGTGAGTGGTCTCCACCTTCTGCTGTGGCGGATGATTATGCTATGAACCTCCGTGTGCAAGTTTCTAAGTCTCTGGTTTCAGTTCTTTTGTGTAGATATCTAGAAGTAGAATTGCTGGATTACGTGGTGTGTGTGTGTTTTGGTTGCTCAGCTGTGTCTGACTCTTTTCCACCCCATGGACTGTAGCCTGCTAGATTCCTCTGTCCATGGGGTTCTCCAGGCAGGAATACTGGAATGGGTTGCCATTTCCTCCTTAGGGCATCTTCCTGACCCAGGGATTGAACCCGAGTCTCTTGCTTCTACTGCATTGGCAGGCTAGTTCTTTACCACTAGCCTGGATCACACGGTAATTCTATGTTTCATTTTTTGAGGAACCACAAAACTATTTTACACAATGACTGTGCCATGTACATTCCTATCAGCAGTATATGACACTGGGATTTTAAGCTCTCCATGTCCTTGCCAAAACTTTTTTATTTTTGACACTAACCATCCTCATGTATGTAGAGTGGTCTGGTATAGATTTTGATAAAGAGATTTGAAATGTTTATTCAGCTATGCCTATAGTAGAGATTACTGATTAGGATCCTTTAGACCTTTCAAATTGTGACAAGTTTTCATTCTGCTTTAGGATGAGATTACAGTTAATTTACACATCCCTCTGAAATTATAGATATTTCTCACTATCTGAATATATTTGGATCTTGAATTCAGATAACAAGAGTTAATGTGGTAAGTTCATATAGGGAAGAATACTCTAGCTAAATCCTTTTGAGTAGGAAAAGTTGAGAGTTTAGATAGCAATATTTTAATCTAAAAAGTTATGTTCAGTTCAGTCGCTCAGTCATGTCCAACTCTTTGTGACCCCATGAATCGCAGTAAACCAGGCCTCCCTGTCCATCACCAACTCCCGGAGTTCACTCAGACTCACGTCCATCAAGACAGTGATGCCATCCAGCCATCTCATCCTCGGTCGTCCCCTCCTCCTCCTGCCCCCAATCTCTCCCAGCATCAGAGTCTTTTCCAATGAGTCAGCTCTTCACATGCAGTGGCCAAAGTACTGGAGTTTCAGCTTCAGCATCATTCCTTCCAAAGAAATCCCAGGGCTGATCTCCTTCAGAATGGACTGGTTGGATCTCCTTGCAGTCCAAGGGACTCTCAAGAATCTTCTCCAATACCAAAGTTATGTAAATCTGACTAAAAAGCCAGAAGTGACAGTGGGAGTTTAGAGAGTGGAGATTATTTTAAAGTCGTTTGTCATGGACAACATTGCAGGGAAAGCTCAAACAATTTATGTAACTACGTGCTTTATGGTTAAATTGGTGACTTTAAGTCAAATTGCCTGAATGATGTTTAAAGAGAATAACTTTCTATAGTGCCTTGCAAATCCAAACCCAGTCTATTTGGGTTTGGGATTTTTTGAACCTCACTTTATTGATTCTTTGATTCCTAGAAGATAGGAAAAAATAGAGACTCTGGCCCCTTTTGGGGGCTTCCTGTGGAAACAGGACTCCTGAGGGATGGCACTTAGGAAGACTCTCAGGCCTCCTGCCTGGGTCAGCCCAGAAGCCCCAGGGAGGTCAGGGAGGGCAGGTGACTCACAGTGGTCATTGCTTGAACAAATGTCTATTGGGCTTACCTGCTACCTTCCAAGGATTGGTGAAAGTTGGGTTATGGACCTTGTCTCTTTTTCTTTCACAGTTTAGGGTAGTAAAATTCTTAATTTTTTAATCTATCCTTTGCCAAAAGTGTATGTGTGTGTATTGTGAATATTACTTGTATATGTAAACTGCATATTCACTTTCCATCGTCATCTTTGGAAAAAAAAAATTCACCAACTCAAGGAGAACTTCGTTATATTCCTACTCAAGAAGACAGATTGATATTTTCGGTTGTTTCTTTGGTGTTCATATACTATAAGAACACTGAAAGGAATT
Organism: Neotragus moschatus; assembly: GCA_006410615.1. Lineage (NCBI taxonomy): Eukaryota > Metazoa > Chordata > Mammalia > Artiodactyla > Bovidae > Neotragus > Neotragus moschatus. The sequence continues at coordinate 2,290,557 of SJYA01002616.1, read as the reverse complement.
TAATATTACTCGAAGAGCTTCCTGTTTTCAACACCTATACAGAGATACTTGTGCCTTGATATAAATTGTATATTGCTTTTCTTTCCTTCTCATTCATCTCTCCTTCACTGTTACTCCAATTAAAATAAAATTGTTTTACATTAGTTACTATTCATCCAAAAAAAAAAAAAGAGAATTTTAAAAAATAAGTGACTTAACATGAGTATGTGTGTGGGGCGGGGGTGCAGAAGAATGGGAAGGTGTTGGGGTCTGAATGTTGTGTCCCTTAAAATTCATATGCTGAAATCCTAATGCTCAGTGAGGTGGGATTAGTGGGTAAGGCCTTTGGGATGTGCTTTAGGTCATGAGAGTGGAGCCCTCATAGATGAGATTAGTGTCTTTATATAAAAAAGACCCCGCTGAGCTCTCTTGCCTCTTCTGCCATGTGGGGTTACAAGTGAGAGGATGGACATCATTGGAGAAACGTGCCCTCACCAGGCGCTGATCCTGCTGGTGACTTGATCTTGGACTCCTCAGCCTCCAGAACTAAGAGAAATAAATGTCTGCGGTTTATAAGTAACCTGGTTTATGGTATTTTATTATAGTAGCCTGAATGGACTAAGACAAGAAGGAATGGGAGCAGGCATTTAGGGCATTTCTTGCCCTGACTAGGGTAGATTTCTGGGAGGTCCATGCTTCTCCCCACTAGAGTGATGAGTGTTACTGTGTTGGCCACAGTGTGAAAGGCCCTGATTGGGGAGGTATCCATGCATTGACCCAGGATAGATAGTGAATCTTTTGAAAGTATCTACAAACAAAATAAGACAGCAAAAAAGAAACAATCCCACCATTTCCCCATTAGAAGGGACCTGGTTCAATCTCTTTCTCTTTTATTGTTAAGTTGCTCAGATGTGTCTGACTCTTTTGACACCCCATGAACTGTAGCCCGCCAGGCTCCTACGTCCATGGGAATTCCCAGGCAAGGATACTCGAGTGGGGTGCCATTTCTTCCTCAGGGGATCTTCCTGACCCAGGGACTGATTCTGCCTCTCCTGCATTGGCAGGCAGATTCTTTACCACTGAGCCACCAGGGAAACCTCTCTTTCTCTTTGGAGGTTGCCTTATGAAAAAAACAAGATGGCCTTTCCAAAAGCAAATCCAGTCAGCCTGGAGTTAGTAAACCAGGCTGGGAACCAACTGAGAATTATTAGTATTTTTTTATAAAGGCTTGTAAAATGAAAAATTGCATACACAAGTAACTTAGAAACTATAGGAGGAAACTTGAAACATGAACATAGTATAACTACCTTCACGTGCTGACAGCCAGCATCCGCATGGGCTTACTAGAGCTGCAGCCCCTTTAAGAGCTTCTGGTAGTTAGGAAAACAAATTCCAGGTCATTTTCAAGCAGTGATTTATGCAGCATAAAGATGGTTCTGGGTTCTGAATTCTGCGAGGAGGGAGGATTCTGTTGAAGGACATTCTACATGTTGACCTTAACTTCTTCCAGAGTTGGCTTTGGGTCATGATCTTTCCTTAATTCTAAACAAAGTGATTTTCACTTTTTCAGTTTTGCTTCAGCTCTCTGTTTTCCTGTAAGTAGGGTGTAGCCTTTTATCTTGGCCACGTGATCACCTTTATTTGCCAGATTTTTTTTTTTCGGTCTGATTTAGGCAGGAGGCATTTTGATTTCCTTTTTCCTCAGCGTATTTCTTTGTTCTTTTCTGACTTGCTCAATAAGTATGCCATTAGAGTTTGATACCCCAAAGTGAAGACTCCTTTGTGTCCCCAGGAAGGCCCATCAGTTCATCCTAAAGCTGTTAAATCGCTCGGGTTTATATTTGTGATTGGCCAGCAGGTTCAGTGACCACTGCAGTGTCACTGTCTGGCAGAACTCCCAGATGAGCCAGGAGGCTCCGGCAGGGTGTTAGGACAGCTGGTTCACTGGGATGTCATCTCGTGCATCGTGGCATCCTGGGGTTCCTGCTCTGCTGTTGGTTAATATTTGGTAGATGCAGGGGGAGAAGATAGGAGGTTCATATACATAATTTGGGTAGGGTAAGTAGAGTGCCTTTGAGTATGTTGAAAGATTTAATGTTTTAGTGTCTTGGGAACTGAGGTACTTAAACATTTTAGAACTGTGATGTTTCTGTACTTGTGGCCTGTGACCTCTTTTCTTAGGTGACATTTAAATCTATGAATTACTTTGTCTTCATAAAACATTTTACACAAGCAGAGGTTTTTATATGTTAAAAGCCGTTGACATGTGTGAACAGAAGCAACTGTGTCCTTATTAAAAATAAGTTTAAAGATACGCCCTTCCTTGCCCCTCCTACTTTGAGTTATATCCCTCCCCGCTCTGTTCTAGCTGTTAACAACCTGTGTTACTCAGCCGATGCTCCCACCTTCTCTGTTGACTATACTAGCTTCACACTTCCTACTCAACACCTCTCTCCTTCCAGATGTGGGTTAACTGTGTGATCTTTGAATGAATGTTAAGCAGTGTGTGCACTTGCAGAGTAAGCCCTCGGTCAATATTTATGGCCTGGACTCATCATAAACACTGTGATTAGCCTAATCCTTCCCAATTTTTCTATAAATAAAAGCCACCAGGTGCTCATTGCCCCAGCTCGGTTAGCCCCTTCTCTCCACATCTTGAGTGTGCATGCCTCTGGAAGAAGAGTTGGACATTTGACTTTAGGTATTGATTTTAGGGGATGAGAGAGGAAGCATGGAGCAGAGAAACCCACTGGAGGAGACCTCGTCTTAAAGTCCCTGCTGTGCACCAGGGGAACTACGGTTTTAGGCCAGTGTTTCCAGGGATGGTGATTTCCAAGAGCATTTCTGAAGCCGAAAAGAGGAGTTTAGAGACTGTGTTGTCGTCTTAGACGCTGACCTCCAATGACAGGAGTGATGCTGGCAGGGAATAGAGTGGTTTTCTGCTAGGCGTGTGAGTACATGCCGGTGAGTGGCTGTCTGCAGCCTTCTTATAAACCAGGTTTCAGGAGACCTGGGATGTGTGGCTGTGTTCTCAGGACCACAGCTTTTTGTGGTAGTGAATTCCACTCAGGTAGAATGAAATGTTTATCCCAGGATGCTTAGGTAGGTCCAGCAGCTGTCAGAGCCCTGAGTGGGACTGGGGAAGCCAAGGGTCTGTGTGTTTGCACACCATCCGGCCATGCTGCTGCAGAAGGGCTCTTTGGTGAGAGGGGCAGAAATAGCTCAGACAGGATGCAGATGCAATCCAGTGTGTTGTTTTAGCCTCTGAGGTAGACCATTCAAGTGAAGATCATTAAAAATCAACCAACCAACCAACGAAAGAAGACTGAAAGTGATTTTGATTTCTGTGTGTCACAGGTAAATGAACTGTGGGAAAATGAATTGTTACGGGTTAGTCGCTCAGTTGTGTCTGGCTCTTTGTGACCCCATGGACTGTTGCCCGCCAGGCTTCTCTGTCCATGGGATTTCCCAGGCAAGAATACTGGAGTGGGTTGCCATTTCCTGCTCCAGGGGATCTTCTGGACCCAGGGATTGAACCCAAGTCTCCTGCATTGGCAGGCAGATTCTTGACCACTGAGTCCTGAGGGAAGCCTCTGGGAAACATACAACATCTTGAAATAGATTCTGTTCAAGTTCATACAGGCTTCCCTGTGGCTCAACTGGTAAAGAATCCGCCTGCAATATGGCAGACCTGGTTTGATCTCTGAGTTGGGAATATCCCCTGGAGAAGAGAAAGGCTACCCACTCCAGTGTTCTGGCCTAGAGAATTACATGTTCTCCATTTTGGGGGCTTCCATGATAGCTCAGTTGGTAAAGAATCCATCTGTAATGGATTCAAATGGAGACCCCAGTTTGATTCCTGGGTCAGGAAGATCTGCTGGAGAAGGGATAGGCTACCCACTCCAGTATTCTGGCCTGGAGTCCATGGGGTTGCAAAGAGTCAGACATGACTGAGTGACTTTCACTTCACTTCACATCAAAATTCATGTATTATAATTTGTCTGTTTTCTCACTGGTCTCTGACTTGTGTGAAGAAAGACTTGGCCTTTCATTGCTGAGTCCTGGGTACCACGCCTGGTACAGAGAAGGTGCTCAGTAGACATTGACTGAATGAATGAAACATATAAAGGTAAATGGTGCTGACACTTAAATTGCCTTGTAAAGAAATTCTAGGTGAACTAAGAAGGTTGGAGAGAACAATCCCAGTGTGTGACTTACTCTCCTGAGGAGGAGGAGACATTTGGATAAAGGCCTTGGATGAGACAAGTTGTGGTTACTTATGGGAAGTCAAGGTGCTACCAGTGGGGTAAACAACTTCCTGGATAGGAGTTCTCTTCATTCCTTCTCCATTTCCTTCACCTTCCTTCTTGCTCTTGCTTTAATATCAGCAAATATGATTATCTGAGGAGGAGAGTGAAAAAGCTGGCTTAAAGCTCAACGTTCAGAAAACGAAGATCATGGCATCCAGTCCCATCACTTCATGGAAAATAGATGGGGAAACAGTGGAAACAGTGTCAGACTTTATTTTTATGGGCTCCAAAATCACTGCAGATGGTGACTGCAGCCATGAAATTAAAAGATGCTTACTCCTTGGAAGAAAAGTTTTGACCAACCTAGATAGCATATTCAAAAGCAGAGATATTACTTTGCCGACTAANGTCCCATCACTTCATGGAAAATAGATGGGGAAACAGTGGAAACAGTGTCAGACTTTATTTTTATGGGCTCCAAAATCACTGCAGATGGTGACTGCAGCCATGAAATTAAAAGATGCTTACTCCTTGGAAGAAAAGTTTTGACCAACCTAGATAGCATATTCAAAAGCAGAGATATTACTTTGCCGACTAAGGTCCGTCTAGACAAGGATATGGTTTTTCCAGTAGTCATATATGGATGTGAGAGTTGGACTGTGAAGAAGGCTGAGCGCCGAAGAATTGATGCTTTTGAACTGTGGTGTTGGAGAAGACTCTTGAGAGTCCCTTGGACTGCAAGGAGATCCAACCAGTCCATTCTGAAGGAGATCGGCCCTGGGATTTCTTTGGAAGGAATGATGCTGAAGCTGAAGCTCCGGTACTTTGGCCACCTCATGCGAAGAGTTGACTCATTGGAAAAGACTCTGATGCTGGGAGGGATTGGGGGCAGGAGGAGAAGGGGATGACAGAGGATGAGATGGCTGGATGGCATCACTGACTCGATGGACGTGAGTCTGAGTGAACTCCGGGAGTTGGTGATGGACAGGGAGGCCTGGTGTGCTGCGATTCATGGGGTCGCAAAGAGTCAGACACGACTGAGCGACTGAACTGAACTGAACTGAACTGAGGGTATATATAAATAATGTGTGACTTTAATCCTTAACTCAAAGGAGGAGGAATACAGCTCACTACTATTTTATGGGAGAGAATTTCAGGTGAATATAGGAGCAACTATTGGGTCGGCCAAAAAGTTCCTTTTGTTTTTAAGTAAAAATAAAAAACCCACTTTTTGTTTTCATCAAGAACTTTTTTGAACAATTATTCATCATTTTGCTCCACTACTCATTGCCGTTTTCAGGCAACTTCATAATTCCATCTTCCCAAAACTTTTTATCTTTTTGAGCGAAGAACTGTTCAAGTGCCTTTTACGATCTTCCAGGGCTTGGAAATTTTTTCCTTAAGAGAATTTTCTAAAGACCAAAGTAAATGGAAATTTGAAAGGGCAATGGATGGTGGATATGGCACATGAATCAGAACTTCCCAGCCAAGCTGTAACAGTTTTTGCCTGATCATTAAAGAAACATTAGGTCTTGTGCTTATCCTGTTGGAAGATAATGGGTTTTATGTTGATTAATTCCAGACACTTTTCCTTGAGCTTCTAGTTGGTCTAACTGGGAGCATTACTTGTTGGAATTAATTGTTTGGTTTTCTAGAAGGAGATCATAATAGAGGACTCCCTTCCAATCCCACCATATATGTAATATCACCTTCTTTGGATGAAAACTGGCCTTTGGTGTGCTTGGTGGTGGTTCATTTCTCTTGCTCCACAATCTCTCCATGCCGCATTATTGTACAGTAGCTACTTTTCATCACTCATCACAGTTAATTTTTAAAGTGAAATGCTTTCATTATGTTTCAGTGGAGAATCGTAGGCAGAAATAGGGTCCGAAAGGTTTTTTTGGCTTAACTTATGTGGAACCCAAACATTAAAGTGATTAACATAACCAAACTGGTACAAATGATTTTCAGGGCTTGATTTGGATAATTTGAGTATGTCAGCTATCTCCTGCATGGTATGACATTGATTGTTGTCAGTTAACGTCTCAATTTGGTTTCTGCCAGCTTCGACTGGTCTACCTGACTGAGGGGCATCATCCAGCAATAAACCTCCAGCAAGAAACTTCACAGGTCATTTCTGACACATTCAATCAGTCACAACACCTTCTCCGTACGCTGCTTTGTCTCTCTTTTTTTTCCTCTCTCTCTCTTTTTTTTTTTTTTGCGTTTTAGTTGTGATTTTACCTTTCTTGAAATAATAAAGCATAACATACCCAAATGTTGCTGTTTGCGTCCATCTTCAATGTTAAAATGTCTACACAAAAATTCATCATTTTTAAAAAATGCATGCTGATATGACAGCTGTCACAATACAGTCTAACAATTGTTTCAAATGAAGTTAAAGACAACTACACACTACTAGAGCCATCTTATGGAAAACATCAGGTGAACTTTTTGGCCAACTCAAACATAATTTCATTTTCTTCTGGGCACATAATTTGTAGGGCCTGGAACAAAATGAAAATGTAGGGACCCTGAGTTCAGGATTATTGAAAATCTCAAGATTGGAGCAGCAGACAGACTGGGACCCTGGACAGTCACAGGCTGTGCACCCATAAAACCAGCCCTGAGGCTATTCAGAATCCTGCCTTTCCTTAAAAATTTGCCCACTGATTTTAGCACTCATTTGCATACCTTCCTACAGCAGTTATTATTGCGATGTTTTTATTGGCAACTTTTATTTCCCTCGTTTTTCCTGTAGTTATTAATTTTAGTTCTTCTGCAAGGAAATTTATATCAGGATAGACTCATGGTATTTATTTTCTTCTTTGGGTTATAACCAGATATTCTTCTTCTTATTTACTTGCTCAAGTTATTCCAGTTCTGGACATTAGGAGCTCTTTCAGCCTGGCTCCTGTGCCTCTTTGAAATACTGTCACCTGTTTGTGTTTTGGTTGGGAATTCCTTAGTTTTTGGCACCATAACATGTTCCAGGCTGATCTTGTATTTTCCGTGACTCAGCTGTTTCTCCAAGGAGCCTTGGTTCCTTTCTATTGGGGAATGGTGTGTTGACACCAAGATCTGAGTCCTAGGTATGCTCATTGCCACTGGAGTGTCACTGCTTCCAGGCCTTCTCAGTGGACAGAGCCTAAGAATGTATGTATGTACACTAACCCATGTGTGTACAGCCTATATTTAACATAAACATCAAGTTCATACCCAGTCTTTGGTCCAGCACCAAAAGCTTGCTCTAATAATCACCCTTTGCTTATAATTCTTTTGACTGTGAGAAACTTGGCTTTTGTTAACTACATGTATTTACTTATTGGTTCAAACTTCATACATTGGGTATTGGTAACCTGAACTCCTGTGAAGCTATATATTTTCCAACTAGAGTATAGTGCTTATGTCCAATGTAGTTTGTTCTTTATCCTGGGTAGTTTTTGTTATCCGTGGATGTTGAATTTTGTTAAATACCTTTTCTGCAGTTATTGAGATGATGTGGTTTTTCTTCTTTAGTCTCTTAACATGGTGAATTACATTGATGTTTGAATGTTGGGCCAGTCTTGGATTCTTGAGATGAACCCCACTTGGTTGTGATGTATTATTATTTATATGTATTGTTGAATTGAATTTCCAGATATTTTTTGAGTTTATTTCTATGTTCATGAAGAACACTGGTCTGTAGTTTTCTTCTTCTATACTGTGTTTGTCAGGTTGTGTTGCTAGTGTAATTCCACTTTCCTTTGAAGATTCCCGTATACATACTAAGAATTCTTTCTTTGTTCATATAAAATATGAAGGAATAAAATGGTTAGTAATATAAATACTATGATTCTCCAAGTAGTCTACTTTTTGACAGTGAAAGTGTTAGATCTCTCAATTTCTGTTTGCCTCTCTCCTTACTGGTGAGATGGATGCTCTCTTTTTGGTATCTGAGTGCACTCCAGGGCCAGTGCAGGTATGTATCTTGCTACTAAAACTGTGCCAGGCTTCTCCAAAGGGCGGTGCCTGAAGTTCTAGCCAGCCTGAGCTCAATTTGCATAGAATTTTGCATTCATGTTAAGCAGTGGGGAGAAATGGGAAATAAGTATTTGGAACAAACATAAAGTTCAGTGAACTTTCCCCTTGAAATTATTAGCATGCTTCCATTATACACAGAACAATGGAAAAGTCCTCATTAAACTAGCAGAACAGAGACATATTCCTAGTACTTGCATCCCAGGCTCTTAGCCTCGTTCATGAATTGCCCTTCTCTCAGTGCCTTTTGGAGGAGAAATGGAGGGAAATAAATGAGCTGTGCAAGGATATAAATTTTGTTCTGGGATTGGAGATCACTTCTTTGTTTATTGATCTACAGAGTATAATTATTTAAACATAATGAGCATTTGCTGAGAGTATTTTTTTTAAATCACTGTATGTTGTGGTTTCCCCACATGTAATTATATTTCCTTTCACTTTTACTTATAGTAAAAGTGTAACAGTCTTTTATACTTAAGGCAACAGCCCTAAGAAAATGACACTATATGAAAACCAAATTTTTATGGAAATGTACTATTTGGGGAAGCAGTTATTATTGTGAAAAATTCTTAACCTCCCCACATTGGCTTTATTTGTTAGTGTGGAACACCTGTTTCCCAGTTGCCAGGCTCGTGAAACCTATTGCCCAAGTATATCCTGGGGACCAGTTCCACCGTATATTCTCAAATGCTTCTAGCAGTTCTTCTAGGGTCTTTCTTTTGCTTTCTTCATAATTGCTTTGTAAAATTCTTCATTTTCATTCACTGTGTCTCCCCCTCTTTCGCCTCTCCCTTCTCTCTTTCTCCTCCCCACTTTCCCCTTCTCTCCCCAGCTCCCCTTACCCTTCTGCCTTTCATTGCTCCTTTCCCCTCTCCTCTCTCTCCTCTCTGTTGCTGGCCTGGTTTTGAGCGTCCAGGGCGAGGTGTCAAATCCCAGATGCTGTAGTTTTCTAGCTGATACAACTTACTTTGCCTCTTGGAATGGGTGAGGACTGACCCAGGGGCAGGGAGTGGTAGGGTAAGGGCACAGAAGCACTAGTACTTTCCAGGCCTTGTTGACTTCAATTCTGAATAAATAGAAGTTTCTGGCAGAACTATTTGAGGTGTGACCGTGACATGTCTGTGAACATCAACCACCACTCAGAAGTCTGGAGGAAGGGAAATATGATGGTATGTTTGGAGGAAGGGGCAGGTCAGCCATTAATCATTCCGAATATGTGTTCTGTTTATAAGATGGACTTTTGTAACTAGGGGAAAAACATGAAAAGAAATTTTCATGATGAGTTAAATATTTTTGTTCTCTTCTTGAAGGAAGGGATACTGAGTAATTATGTAACAGCTTCCAGGTTGAACTGTCTTTTCCTCTTTCATTGGGCGTTTTGTCTTGCTTTTACCACATGTGTATTAACACATGTGTGCAGAATTTGAAATGGCAGATGGATATCTTTAAAGAGAAATTATTAGTTCTTCACCAGAGCAAATGAAGGAGAGAAAGAGGCTGAGCCTGTGTTGGATTTTAGATCTAAGGAAGAGATGGGAGAGGCAGGTCGAGCTGGTCCAGGGAAGTTATTAACCTCCATGTGTCTCCGGTCCTCGTATGAGGAGAATAGTAGTACGTGGCCATGGGAAGTAGCGGCATCAGCGACTGGCCCAGGGTCATCATCATCATCTCTGGGAGCAGATAGTGGTCAGGGTCACTTGATGAAAGGATGGACTTGCAGAAGAACACATCACTCTCTAGGTCTGGGGACTGAGATGCAGTGAGGTGTCAATACAGTTGAGCTGCAGTGAAGTGGGGAATGCAGGACTTCAGTTCTCAGCTAGAACCCTGAGAATTTTGATGAAAAGGTTTGAAGGTGTGATGAGGAATGAAATCAGAACTGGACTTGCCCATAATTAGGAGGCACTGAAGAATACCACTGAGCATTAAAATATGTCCAGTGGTGAGTCTGTCCGCAGAATAGAATGCCCAGGAAAGTCCAGGGTCAAAGGGGATAGTATGGACAAAATTTATTTGAAGACATTCTTTGTGTTTGCTTCGTTATCAATATGATGACATCAATATCAACACAGCTTCTAGGCATTTGTCCGTATGTCTGTTTGTGTGGATGTGATTTAGGTAAACTTAAATTTAATCATGTGCACAAATATTAAGAGTACATGTGGTAAATTTTTAAAATATATATACTCCTGTCATCATCCCCCAGATACAGAGAATCTTTTTAGCACACCCTGTGTTCCCTCTCAGTTATTATCCATTATTCTTTCCAAAGGTAAACACTGTACTTCTATAGGAAGAGATCTTAACTGAATGTTTTTCTTCCTAACATATTAGTATTGAAGAAATACAGCTTCAGCAAGACATAAATATGTTGAGATAGAAAGAAAAGTGAAATCTTGGTTATAGTCTCTTTACCAGCAATTAATTCATTATCACTTCTTAAAGTGAACTAATTCATGAGATTGACTCAAGTCATTTTTCCTTTTCTTTCTTTGGCCTGTGCTGCATGGCACGTGGGATCTTTGTTCCTCAACCAGGGATTGAACCCTTGCCTACTACGGGGAAGTCCTAACCACTGAACCACCAAGGAATTCTTGAGGTTAACTCATTTCCCATCATTTATAGAAAAAAATCTCTCCCACTGTGTGAATTAGAACTTTTAGTTGCAACCTACAGTACTGATTTAGGCTAACTGTAAAGTCATTGGGAGATGACTGGAAACCCATGCTTGGTAAAGAGATAGGGCCTGCAGCTGGAGGCTTGTCCTGCCCCTGATGGAGTCTAGCTCTGTGCTGCTATCACTGCTGGGCAGAGTGGCAGTCACCCCTGCTGCTGCTCTGAATCACCTCTTCAAACTCTGGGTCTTTAATGTCACTCACTCCAATTTCAGAGCCTGAACGGGACTTGATGGGCTAAGTGTAGATCATATGATGGCCAAAGAGCAGCAGAGGAAATATCCATTTCCGTATTGTGAGGTAGGGTCTTGCCTGCCACGGAGACTCACACAATGGGTGACTTGCTAAAAATAGGAAGAGCTTTGGATGCTGTTCAGACAAAAAAGAAACAAAATATCCAAAAGGTGAAATGTCACAACACCTTAAAGTTGCTGTTATTTCTCATGTTATTTTTAGGTCAGTATTGGCTGTAAAAATAGATTTTATCTCTAGGTCACAGAAAGAGCTTTGGAAGAGACCCTGATCCTGGGAAAGACTGAAGGCAAAAGGAGAATAGGGGCAGCAGGGGATGAGATGGTTGGATGGCATCACCAAATCAATGGTTGTGAACTTGGGCAAACTCAGGGAGACAGTGAGGGACAGGGAGGCCTGGCATGCTGCAGTCCATGGGGTCACAAAGAGTTGGACACTGTTAGCAACTGAACAATAACATAGGTCACAGCAGAACACCCAGGTATAATTATATGCTGGGGTGCAGATTGCATGGACCTTCCGGCCAGAGCACTGCTATCTCAATATGCTAGTCATTTTCTTAAGGAGCCATTAACGGAGCTCCTAATGGTCACCTCCTAGGAGTTCGTGCCTTGAGTAGGCAAATAAAATTGTCTAGGCATCATTTTGTGAATCCTTTTCACAAATGTGCTGACAGTGCAGCGATGCCTCACCCTGTGCTAAAACTGACTGGTGACATGTGCTAATCAGAGTTCCCGCTTCCCATGCTTGTATGGTGTCTGCTACCAGAGCCCAGGGAAATAAAGCTGAGGTGTTACCAGCTTCATTTATTACAAAGAAGGAGAAAGATAATCTCCTCTGATTTAAACTGCAGGCTTATTTTAGAATGAAAAGCAGGCTGAATTTGATTCACTTGCCCTTCAGTTCAGTTCAGTTTAGTCACTTAGTCGTGTCTAACTCTTTGCGACCCCATGGACTGCAGCATGCTAGGCCTCCCTGTTCATCACCAACTCCTGGAGCCTGCTCAAACTCATATACATCGAGTCAGTGATGCCATCCAACCATCTCATCATCTGTCATCATCCCCTTTTCCTCCTGCCTTCAGTCTTTCCCAGCATCAAGGTCTTTTCCAATGAGTCAGTTCTTCACATCAGGTGGCTAAAGTACTGGCGTTTCAGCTTCAGCGTCAGTCCTTCCAATGAATATTCAGGACTGATTTCCTTTAGGGTTGATTGATTCTGTCTCCTTGCAGTCCAAGGGACTCTCTCAAGAGTCTTCTCCAACACCACAGTTCAAAAGCATCAATTCTTTGACACTCAGTTTTCTTTATAGTCCAGCTCTCACATCCATACATGACCACTGGAGAAACCAAAGCTTTGACTAGATAGACCTTTGTTGGCAAAGTAATGTCTCTGGTTTTTAATAAGCTGTCTAGGTTGGTCATAGCTTTTCTTCCAAGGAGTAAGCATCTTTTAATTTCATGGCTGCAATCACCATCTGAAGTGATTTTGGAACCCCCAAAAATAAAGTCTGTCACTGTTTCCATTGTTTCCCTATCTATTTGCCATGAAGTCATGGGACCGGATGCCATGATCTTAGTTTTCTGAATGTTGAGTTTTAAGCCAGCTTTTTCACTCTCCTCTTTCACTTTCATCAAGAGGCTCTTTAGTTCTCCTTCTCTTTCTGCCATAAGGTCATCTGCATATCTGAGATTATTGATATTTCTCTCAGCAATCTTGATTGCAGCTTGTGCTTCATCCAGCATTTCGCATGATATACTCTGCATATAAGTTAAATAAGCAGGGAGACAATACACAGCCTTGACGTACTCCTTTCCTGATTTGGAACCAGTCTGTTGTTCCATGTCTGGTTCTAGCTGTTGCTTCTTGACCTGCATACAGATTTCTCAGGAGGCAGGTAAGGTGGTCTAGTATTCTTATCTCTTTAAGAATTTTCCATAGACTGTTGTGATCCACACAGTGAAAGGCTTTGGTGTAGTCAATAAAGCTGAAGTAGATGTTTTTCTGGAACTCTCTTGCTTTTTGTGTGATCCAGTGGATGTTGACAATTTGATCTTTGGTTCTTCTGGCTTTTCTAAATCCAGCTTGAACATCTGGAAGTTCATGGTTCACTGTTGAAGCCTGGCCTGGAGAATTTTGAGCATTGCTCGCTAATGTGTGAGATGAGTACAATTGTGCAATAGTTTGAACATTCTTTGGCATTGCCTTTCTTTGGTATTGGAATGAAAACTTTTCATTCCAGTCCTGTGGCCACACCTGAGTTTTCCAAATTTGTTAGCATATGGAGTGGAACACTTTCACAGCATCCTCTCTTAGGATTTGAAATAACTCAACTGGAATTCCATCACCTCCACTAGCTTTGTTCATAGTGATGCTTCTTCCTTAGGCCCACTTGGCTTCACATTCTAGGGTGTCTGGCTCTAGGTGAGTGATCACACCATTGTGGTTATCTGGGTCATGAAGATTGTATTTGTATAGTTCTTCTGCTGTATTCTTTACACCTCTTCTTTTTTTATTAATATAAATTTGTTTATTTTAATTGGAGGCTGATTACAATATTGTATTGGTTTTGCCACCTCTTAATATCTTCTGCTTCTGTTCAGTCCATACCATTTTTGTCCTTTATTGAGCCCATCTTTGCATGAAATGTTCCCTTGGTATCTAATTTTCTTGAAGAGATCTCTAGTTTTTCCCATTCTATTGTTTTCCTCTGTTTCTTTGCATTGATCACAGAGGAAGGCTTTCTTATCTCTCTTGGCTATTCTTTGGAACTCGGCTTTCTTCTTTGCGTTTAGCTTGCCCTTAAGAAGTTAAAATGTACCCTCCTGGAGAGCTTTTTCTTTTGTTTAATGGCTCATTGTGATGACACCTTTATTCCTTAAATTAATGGCATCACCTAAACTGTCCCAATTAACTGAGAATTATTGTGCAGTGTTTTGGTGGCAAGTCTTGAGATGAAAATTCTTGTCTGTGTATAGTGTCGTGTGCTGAGGGCCTATTTTGACATCCAGTATTCATCCCTTGTGGCTCAGCTGGTAAAGAATCTGCCTGCAATTTGGGAGACCTGGGTTCGACCCCTGGGTTGAGAAGATCCCCTGAAGAAGGGGATGGCTACCCACTCCAGTATTATGGCCTGGAAAATTCCATGGACTGTATAGTCCATGGGGTTGGAAAGAGTTGGATATGACTGAGTGACTTTTACCTTCTTTTACTCATGTTGTTTTTGGTAGTTTTTGCACGTTAACCTAACGTTTTGGGGCCTGATTTTGTTTGTGTTTGTTTTGATTTAGTAAATTTGGGAGAAGATAATGTTTACCGTGGGTGTGTCTGTTTGTGTTAATCATCAGCAGTGTCCTGTCCGCCCAGTGCTTGCGGGACAGCTCTGTGGCCCCAGGGCTATCTTGTGGTGCTGAGTCTGATGTGGCCCTGCCTTTGTTTCAGTTTGCTTTGTTATGGAAATGCCACTACTCTCATAACTGGCCAACCCTAGATGGCACGGGTCTTAGTTACCTTCTTTAGACTTTCTCAGGGTATATGTTTTTCCAGCATTGTCTATGGTCACATCTGTGCTCCATAGGCTTGGAGGAAATGTCCGTTTCATCTAAATGAATTTGACTTTTAATATATAATAATAAATATTTCCCATTTAGAGAAAATGTAAATTCTAAGCCTTTGTGAATATTATAAGGTTCATATGAAAGATATAAATCTCATTACAGACAGGTGCTCCCTGCTTCCTGTGCTCAGAGCTTCCAAATATTTTTCAGTATGAAATACACATGGCTGCTGTTACCAGTGACCTGTTTGTTTTTTAATCGCTCTGTCATGTCTAACTCTTTGCCACCCCATGGACAGCAGCACGCCAGGCTTCCATGTCCTCCACTATCTCCCGGAGCTTGCTCAAACTCATGTCCATGGAGTCAGTGATGCCATCCAACCATCTCATCCTCTGTCATCCCTCACACCTTCAATCTTTCCCAGCATCAGGGTCTTTTCCAGTGAGTGGACCCTTTGCATCGGGTGGCCAAAGTATTGGAGCTTCAGCTTCAGCATCAGTCTTTCCAAAGAATATTCAGGATTGATTTCCTTTAGGATTGACTGGTTTGATCTTGCAGTCCAAGGGACTCTCAAGAGTCTTCTCCAGCACCACAGTTCAAAAGCATCAATTCTTTCACGCTCAGCTTTCTTTACGGTCCAGCTCTCACATCCATATATGACTACTGGAAAAACCGTAGCTTTGACTAGATGGGCCTTTGTTGGCAAAGTAATGCCTCTGCTTTTTAATATGCTGTCTAGGTTTGCCATAGCCTTTCTTCCAAGGAGCAAGTGTCTTTTAACTGTCCACAGTGATTTTGGAGCCCAAGAAAATACAGTCTGTCACTGTTTCCATTGTTTCTTCATCTATTTACTTATAATATACTTTATTATAAGGATGGCCTGTTTGCATACTTATAATAAAATATATTTTTATTGGAATTGTTGGTGAACTTGTTTATTGAGACAGAGAATTCAGAATGAAGTTAAAAAAGATCCTGAAGAATCCACTCAGGGTCCAGCTATCACATCTGGGAGCCTGTCAGTTATGGTCTTTCGTTGCTGTTGACTGCTAATTGAAAAATAATTAAGCAGTGCACAAATGTATCTGATATATAGAGACTCAGAGACAGAAAAGCTTGCTGCTATGCTAAAACTGTTTAGTAGACTAAATAGAAAGACTGTGAATATATGAACTATATGTGAACTAAAGCTTTTCAGAAGGAAGGGAAAGAGAAAAAGGAAGAAGTAATATTTTTGAATATCCACCACATGGCAGACACTGTGCAGTTGTGTAAACCTTTGTCTAACTCCCATGACTTACCCAGTGTGCTCAGTATGGTTTTCCCCTCTCCAAGGCTCAGAGATTAAAAATAATGGATCTGGAGTTCCATAGCTATTTAATGGATACCCTGGGACTGTCAGACTGGAAGGACTCAATAGGAGTTGTGGGATTGATGACTAGCGCAGAATGACCCAGCTTTCTTGATACGTTACAAACCTACAGACACACACATGACTTATTTCATATAATTTCATGTTTATGTTATTCATGTACTTACTTACGTGCATGTGTGTATATGTATGTGGGTGTATACATATTAAAAAACAAGGCTAATCGAGTTTTAAAGTAGCCTTTCTTTGGTGGTCTAGTTTAATGAACAGATTAGGATAATTCTTTATAAAGTATAAATAGTACTTTGAGTTTTTAAAAATAATTTAATCTCCTAATCAGCTAATGGACATCAGTTTGCTAGTCATCCTTTCTTATATGAAAATATGAAGATGTATTTCAGTCCACATTCTAATTTAAGAAAGTTTTACTTATTTTCAAAGTGTCTAGGAAAGAGATCAAGATTGCTAGGAGAAATATCAATACCCTCAGATATGCAGGTGACACCACCCTCATGGCAGAAAGTGAAGGAGAACCTTCATCAAGAAGCCTCTTGATGAAAGTGAAAGAGGAGAGTGAAAAAGTTGGCTTAAAACTCAACATTCAGAAAACTAAGATCATGGCATCCAGTTCCATCACTTCATGGCAAATAGATGGGGAAGCAATGGAAACAGTGATGGACTTTGTTTTTTTGGGCTCTAAAATCACTGCAGATGGTGACTGCAGCCATGAAATTAGAAGATGCTTACTCCTTGGAAGGAAAGTTATGGCCAACCTAGACAGCTTATTAAAAAGAGGAGACGTTACTTTGCCAATAAAGGTCTGTCTAGTCAAAGCTATGATTTTTCCAGTAGTCATGTATGGATGTGAGAGCAGGACTATACAGAAAACTGAGCACCAAAGAATCGATGATTTTGAACTGTGGTGTTGGAGAAGACTCTTGAGAGTCCCTTCGACAGCAAGGAGATCCAACCAGTCAATCCTAAAGGAAATCAATCCTGAATATTCATTGGAAGGACTGATGCGGAAGCGGAAATGCCACTACTTTGGCCACCTGATGTGAAGAACTGACTCACTGGAAAAGACCCTGATGCTGGGCAAGATTGAAGGCAGGAGGAGAAGGGGACGACAGAGGATGAGATGGGTGGATGGCATCACAGACTCGGTGGACATGAGTTTGAGTAAACTCTGGGAGTTGGTGATGGACAGGGAGGCCTGGCGTGCTGCAGTCCATGGGGTCGCAAAGAGTCGAACACGACTGAGCGACTCAACTGAACTGAGGAAAGAGATGAGTGCGATTAACGCTCAATAGTTATTCCGGAACCTGTCCTAGGCCACTTGTCCTCCCTTGTCTTTTCCGTGGACAAGAACAGTGGGTGCTGCTCTTCCCCTTGGACAGAAAGACTATTTCTTAGGAAAAACGATTTCCTACTTTATGAAAACCTGTTTGCACATCTAATTATACCCTTGGACACTTGTATCAAAGATCAGTTTAAGGCTTGTTTGTGTTCTATTCCAAGGCAAAACCCCAGTTCTCTCACTAGGCTCAGGAGAAAATTCCTGTTTTGAAATCTGTAGGAAGAGAAATCTCCTCTGACACCTCTCAGAAGCAGTTTTCTAATATCACTGAGGTGTGGCAGGCATTTTAAGCTGTCAGTTGAATAAACCAAATTAATCTGGCGACTGCTTAGTTGTGCATTCATTGATGTAGAAATGTTTCTGACGTGGGCATGAGGAAAATTAGAAGTGCTCCAACTCCAGCCAAAGCCCTGGCTCTCTGGAGTGGGTTCCAGTGTTTGCATTTGGCCACCTTCTGAAAGTATTAGGCAGGAAAACAGTATTATATCTTCTGTCCCCAGTCCCTTTTAAAAACCTTCTCTCAACTCTGGAATCCTTTATGGTTTTCAGGTGGCCCACAGAGGTGCCCATGCCAGGGTCTGTGGGGCATCGCTGGCCTGAGTGTCCTGAATCTTATTTAATCTACTCCTCTTAAAAATTCTCTTTCCAAGGCCCTATTCCTTTAGCATTCTGTGCTTACTATATGATCATTATGTTCTGTGTTTACTATATGTAATCCTAGCAGAAATTGCTTGAAAAAAATAAGACACATTTTGGAGAAAGAATTACAAAGAGGATAACACAGTCTGAAATTGAATAGGCTTTTGCTTGTTTTCTTTTTTTAAGGCAAGTTTATTAAGGTATAATATGCATATAGTAAAATTCAGTAAACAGTTCTACGTTTTGACAAATGCATACAGTTCTTTAATCAGCACAGGAATTCCAGATAGAACATTTCCATTGCCCCCCCCCCCCCCGATGTCCTGTGCTGCCTCTTTGATGTTAATTCCTCTCTTAGCTCTGACAGCTGTTGATCCACTCCCCTCCCTACAGTTTTACCTTTTGCAGAATGGCATGCAAAGTGGATTCATACATCAGGTACCTATTTGGGTCTGGCTTTTGCCATTCAGCGTAATGCATTTGAGATTCATCCATTTGTAACACGACTCAATAGTTTGTTTCTTTGTATTCCTGAGTGATAGTCCATTGTGTGAAGGTACTGCCATCCATTTGTTCAGCCAAGGAGGGATATATGAGGTTTCCCAAATCTCAGTGATTACGCTTAGAGCTGCTATAACATGCGTGCACAGGTTTTATATGAATGTTAAGTTCACACAGTAGTTAGATAAATACCTAGGAATGGATTGCTGGGTGACATGGGTTAGTTTATCTTTATCAAATGTGATTGTTAAATTTACTCTACATTTTATAATTTTTCTTCTAATTATAAAAGTGATACATGTTTATTACGGAAATTTTGAAGAATGTAGAAAAGTATGGGACAAGAAGGCTAAAAAAAAATCCTTATCCCATATATCTTTCCTTTTCATCTGGGTATGTGCATAATTTACTTTAACAAAAATGGTTATTTACCTATTGTTTTGTGACCTGTTTCTTAACTCACAAATTTTTTATATCATTAAATATTATTTATCATAATTTTTAGAGACTGAATATTATTTGACTGGAGTGGGATCCGTTCTCCAGGGGATCTTCTCAACCCAGGGGTTGAACCCAGGTCTCCTGCATTGCAGGTGGATTCTCTACCAGCTGAACCACAAGGGAAGCCCAAGAATACTGGAGTTGGTAGCCTATCGCTTCTCCAGGGGATTTTCCTGACTCGGGAATAGAACTGGGGTCTCCTGCATTGCAGCAGATTCTTCCCCAATTGAGCTATCAGGGAAGCCCAGGAAATGATAACCCACTGCAATATTCTTGCCTGGAAAATCCCATGGACAGAGGAGCCTGGTGGTCTACAGTCCACGGGGCTGTAGAGAGTTGGATATGACTGAATGACTAAACACAATAATATCCTAGAAGTAAATTTGAAGATAGGAGTATCATAAATCATGGCAGACTGATATAGGAGATATTTTGGTACAGAGGAACTTAGAATTCCTCAGTTGTAGCTATTTGCAGAGGCCTCATAATATCTGCACAGCCCTATTTCATGTGGATTTCTTTAAGAACAGTTATTAATAGAAACTAATATGGCCAATTGCCTCTGTAGATATACCCTTTAGGTTTGAGGCATATGGATATGAATAAAGTTTTGATTCACTCTGCTTTATTTTTCCCCTTGTGTAAACTCAGTAGGTATTAACAATGTTTTAACTAGTGACCATAATCATATTATCATTTTTTACTTTCATATAAGAATTTGCAATATTTTTCTTAAGCGAAATTAAGGCTAGAGATTATCATATATAAATAACCAGTTGATAACAAAAGAGCTTTTTTTTTGAGTACTGCCTGAATATTGCCTGCATTCAGGTGAGCTCTCTAAGATAGACCTCTGAGACCTGAACTGAGATAATCAGTGAGTTTGCTGTTTGGGAAGGATAGGTGTGTTTTGTGGGGGAGAAGTACATTCATTCGCATGCCTGGTTTGCAGAGACCTAGGCATGTCAGGTGTATTTTTGTGGTTCTCTGAAGAGTAGGATAACAACATTGGCTGGGTAATGAAGAAAAATGATATGAGAAGAATTTAAAAAAATTGGCTTTCCATTTTGGATATCTGGTACAGTTGCTTTATACTGCTGGGTCAGTTTCTGCTGTGCAGCAAAGCGAGTCAGCCTCATGTTTACATATATCACCTCTTTTTTTGGATTTCCTTCCCAATTAGGTCACCGTAGAGCCCTGAATAGAGTTCCCTGTGCTATACAGTAGTTTCTCTTTAGTTATCTATTTTATATATAGTATCGTTAATGGCTTCCCAGGTGGCATAGTGGTAAAGAATCTACGTGCCAGTGCAGGAGACCCAGGAGACCCTGGGTCAAGGTCCCAGGACCATATTTTTGCCTGAAAAATTCCATGGGTAGAGGAGCCTGGCGGGCTGCAGTCCCTGGGTTTGCAAAGAGTCAGATGTGACTGAGCACACATGCACACACGCACACACGCACACACACGTCAGTGGTGTACATATGTCAATCCCAATCTCTATTCATTCCTCCACCTTCCCCCCGGTGTCCATATGTTTGTCCTCTCTGAGCTTGTCTATATTTCTGTTTTGCAAAGAACATCATCTATACCATTTTTCTAGATGCCACATACATGCATCAATATTTATTTGTTTTTCTCGTTCTGACCTATTTCACCTCTGTATGCCAGTCTCTAGGTCCACCCACATCTCTGCAAATGACACAGTTTTGTTCCTTCTTATGGCTGAGTAATGTGCCATTATATTTATGTACTGTGTCTTCTTTATTCATTCCTCTCTGGCAACCCTTTGTTAAGCATCCACCCTTTGTTCTGCCAAGCCTCGCTCAGTCATGTCCAACTCTTTGCAACCCCATGGACTATAGCTCACCAGGCTCCTCTGTTCATGGGATTCTCCAGGCAAGATACTGGAGTGGGTTGCCGTCTCCTTCTCTGAGGGATCTTCTTGACCCAGGGATTGAACACAGGTCTCCTGCGTTGCCGGTGGATTCTTTACCATCTGATCTACCAGGGAAGCTCCCAACTTCGTGATACCTATCTCTTGATTAAAACAGCACTAAATTAGAGTCAGTTGTTACTCTAGTAATCAAGGTGACTGACTTGGATAATGTGAGTTATTCTTCCACTGGAATGAGCTTGATTGCAGAGACCAAATCCTTCACATTTCTGACCAGGGGAGGAGATGTGTGGGTGCCAGTGTGTCTCCCCATGGAGTAAGAGACTCACGGCCAGACCTCAACAGAGCCCCCGTGGCTGAGCTCCCAGTCTGTTGTGTATGGCCAGCCAACCTCTAAACACGATTCAAGCTGTATAGATACTCATCTGTTATTTTGCCTGTGGACATATTATCTGAAGCCCAGGTATAGTAGAAACAGTAATTTTCTTTTATAAAGAGTTGGTCTAGAGCGTGGCTTTGGTTTATCTTTGTTAGAGAAGCAATTAAAGAGAGTTTAGAATATATGCCTTCTAGCTAATTGGGAAATAAAGCATTGGGAAATTGACTGACTCACTAGTAGGCAAACTAATTTGGTGGAGACATGTGTCAGCCCAGTGTGTGATCAATTTACTAAGCACAGTGTAAGTAGCTAGGAATAAGGCCAACCGGAATCCTATGCTAAGAGTGTTGCAAGGTGGCTTTGTATTCGGGCAGCTTATCTAGTTCCTAAAGAGAGATGAGAATGACACATTTCATTTAATTTGGATTTTTAGTACCTTTTAAGTAAACTAGGCATTTCTAAGGACTTAATGTTGTCACTCGCCTTTGAAGGTTGTCCTGTATTCCTGCTGCCCAACTGTAGTTTCTCCTTAGTTTTGAGTTGATTTTAATCTGAACACATTAGGTTTCAGCTTGTTCTCTCTACTTAGAGATAGAGAGCTGGGTCTGAAAAGAATAGCAGAGCTCTTACACAAGGAGGTCAGTGTTTGCACTTAGAAATGAAAGTATGTCAACTGGTCTTGTAATGGTTTCTAGAAATGTTCTGAATGGCATTTGGCATTTAGAGATTAGGAACATTTTAAAATCCATTGCTTAATATTTTCCTTTGCAAATTTTTTTTTTTTTTTACTAATTTATATGTTCTTATGTCAAATGTTTTCCTGCCATGAT
The DNA here is from genome assembly GCA_006410615.1 of Neotragus moschatus. Lineage (NCBI taxonomy): Eukaryota > Metazoa > Chordata > Mammalia > Artiodactyla > Bovidae > Neotragus > Neotragus moschatus. The sequence goes on along the minus strand of SJYA01002616.1, from coordinate 2,268,352 downwards.
CTTTACAGAGACCAGTTTGCTATCCATCTGAGCTAGTATAATTAGAGCAGGAGAGATTCAAGTTAGACACCATGAANGTGGAGGGTGGTGGTACATGATGCTCTAGTGATGAGGATGAGCGTGCACAGTGCTGATCCCCGGGGGTAGGGGAGGACCGTCCACAGATGCTGCTTTAAGGACCTTCCATATTCACGCTCGCTATCTGCTATCAGAGAGATCTAAACATTCAGAGTAGCTGGCTGGGTCTTCTTGTCTGAGGGACTCTTGGAAAATTTTCCTTCTCCGGGTTTTCTGTTTCTGAAAGCCGTTTAGATGACCATCCTTCGGTTAGTGCCCTTCGTTGTAGCCTCATGGTTTATTTCAGCACACGGCCAGCCTGTGTTGCGTTTCTCGTCTGCCTGGTTGCTGGTCGTGTGTCAGTGAGCTGCTGCTCTCTGACACGGAGCCAGGCGCTCTCCTTTCCTCAGTAAGGTGAGCACGCAGCAGTAAGCAGCCAGTCTCACCCAAACTGTGTGGACTGATTCTTTGTTTTGTAGTTTCAAAGAGGAACTTCATAAGTTGGGGGGCCTGTCTTTTTAAGGATATGTGAATGCCTGTGAACCATCCATGTAATAACAGTTGTTTTGCTCTTGAAATAGTAGCAAGCAGTAGGTAGACGTGAACTCAGATCCCAGCGGTGACCTTGTAACTTGTCCTCTCACTTCCTTCATTTATAAAACGGGGACTTCCACGACTTACCTTGCAGTGAGAATTACTGTAAGAATTAAATGTGTTTCCTAAAGTGGTGTACAGTGTACATCCTGCTCACCGTGCTGGGTTCCAGTGTTACCTGGCATCCAAAGGTACCTTTTAGGCATAACGAAGGAAATGAAAATATTTTTTCTCAGGACACACATTCTAATGGATTTATATTCACACATTTATATATACATACATATAATTGTATGTATATAAATTGTACATTATATGTTTAATATATATAAATTATATATAATGACTATATAAATATATGAATATATATATATTATATGAATATATTTTTATATATAAATCATACATATAAATATTCACATATATTTATATATATACATTCCAGTACTGACTTTATGATGGATGCTACCCCAATTAGTACAGGTTAAAATATCTGATATGAAGCAGAATATCTTAAAAGTTGGATGTTTTCAGTGGTTTAAAACTTTAGATATTATAAAGAGAAATCGATTCTTAAGGTTACTCTAAAAATTAATCACCTGCTTAGAATCTCTTGGTCTTTTAGTCTGTATTTTTTTTTAAATTTTAATTGGAGGCTAATTGCTTTACAATATTGTGGTGGTTTTTGACATACATTGACATGAATCAGCCATGGGTGTACATGTGTTCCCCATCCCGAACCCCCTTCTCACCTCCCTCCCCATCCCAACCCTCAGGGTCATCCCAGTGCACCAGCCCTGAGCACCCTGCCTCATGCATCGAACCTGGACTGGCACCTATGGTAATATACATGTTTCAATGCTATTCTCCCAAATCATCCCACCCTCGGCCTCTCCCACAGAGTCCCAAAGTTTGTTCTTTACATCTGTGTCTCTTTTGCTGTCTTGCATATAGGGTCATTATTACCATCTTTCTAATTCCATATATATGCATTAATATACTGTATTGATGGTATTGAGTCTTTAATCAAACAGTTGAAGACCAACACCTTAGGTGTCTTTGAAGCAGTCTGTGTGATTGGACTGGGCTATTTTTATTGTAATCATGGGTTGAAACTCTTAATTTTTTCCTCTTCTTTGCCTTGACGCTTTAAAACAAAACCTCTCTAATCTGTTGTCCTGAAATGCAGAAAGCTCTTGATGTTCTCTGTGATGAGAATAATCCATTTTTAGCAACTGTGTGCTCCATAGGCTCAAAATTCAGCAAATCGAGTTTCAGTGGGAATGCTTTAATGTCTGTGGCTGTTGGGAACATGTTTACTGAGGGAGAATTACGTGTGCCTTCCTTATGTGGTCAGAAAGTTTTGGAGATGTGTAATTTGGAAGGAGGATATAACCATTTAAAAACAGAGTCCGTCCGTGTATAAAGAGAACAAACTTAAGTGTTTACCAGTGGAGGTGGGATCGGGGATGGGCGTCAGGGGCATGGGGGTTAAGAGTTACAAACTTTAAAGAAAACCAAAAATATAGTCTGTCTATCCTATGAGGAATGGGATAACTTCAGGACTTGCTGTAATTGAAGGATTTCTTCAGTTAGATGTCTTTAAAAACACAAACCATCATACGCGTCTTGGGAGAATGCTTTTGCTTGGCTGTTGAAGGATTTTTCAGAGAAAGGATCTCCTGGAATATTGCGGAGGCAGCAAGGACACCGGCACGTCAGCAGAGTGGCCAGCAGGCTTCTGTGTGGCCACGTGTCAGGACGTCAGGGCAGCCCCCGGCTCCCACGTGGCCAGCCGACTCCTCTTTGAGCTGTTGTTTCTAAAGGGAGAGAGTTAGTGCTGGACCTCTCTGACAGGTAAATTATAAAGCTGTGTGCCTCTGGGAAACTTTCAGCAGCCATTAGTTGTGTGTGCTGTACTTTTGGGATAACACCAAGTGGCATGATTTACTGTTCGGTGTCAGAAATCTCTTTTTATCACTTGGAACAGCATTTAAAACACTGCAGTTTTCCTTTATTATGCAAACAATTCTTTATTGATGAAGCTGTTCTCTCCCAGCTTTTTTTTTTTCTCCCCTGAATTAAGGGACATTTGCAGAAGTATAACTTTTGGCACTGCATTTGGGGTAAAATTGTTGACAGAAAATATGTGTGTGTGTGAGAGAGAGAGATACTCAGGCAGACAGCCTGGGCACGCAGAATATGCTTTTGAAAGTAGCCACTCAGACTCTCTAGCTGTGGTCCATGGGCTCAGCCGCTGTGGCCTGTGGGCTCCAGAATGCCTGGGCATCAGTAGTTTCGGCACGTGGACTTTTACTCCAAGTCATGTGGAATCTTAGTTCTCCAACCAGGGATCGTTCTCGCATCCTTTGCATTGCAAGGTGGATTCTTAACTGTTAACTTAACTCTTGCTTCTCTTAGATTTTTTTTTTTAAGGGTCGTATTATACAGTTTTCATTAAACTGAGCTTGGGATTTAGTGACACTCCTAGCTCTTAGATATTCTCTGGGAATCACTCATCATGCCAGAGCCTGTGGCAGAGATTAAGCCAATAACCAAGCCTTCTCTTGGATTCACAACTATACGATATTTTCTAGTTGCACTTAGTAGCTGAGGCCTTGCCAGTGGAATGGGGCAGGAGATGGGTGCCAGGCTCAGGCCTGGACAGCTGTGGTGGCCCATATTCTTTTCTCCTTCCAGCTGAGATGGAGCAGGGTCACTTGGTAGCCAAGTGTTGCAGGTGGCAGAGCCACAAGGTGGCAGGAGCCTGGGTCCCTGAGAAGCTGCCTGGAGGAGAGCCACCCAAGCAGCAGTCTCTGCGTGAGGCTGTTGTGTGAGCAGGAAATGCACTTTCATCGTGTTACATGAGCTAGCTTCCAGGGGCCAGCTTTACTTTTGACTTACCTATCACTAGAGTAAGGCACTGGAGCAGCTCCCTGTCTTTTCAGACCTGCGTTTGAGCCTGGGGACAGAGCCCTCATTGATTGTTTCCAACAGATTGGCTTTTTTCATTGACCTTTTTTGTTTCCTTCCCTTTTCCTCCATTCTCATTGCTTTCTCCTCTTTGATTAAAAGCACCCTGTAAGTCTTGCGATTCAAATCTCAGCTTCCATGCCCTGCCTCTCAAAGGTCTCCTTGACTGTCTGATCTAAAATAACTCTCTAGGTCCTTGCTATCATTCTGTTTTAAATTTTCTGAGTGGCACTCAGCATTACCTGATGATATTTTCTTATTGATTGTGTCTTCCCCGTAGAAAACTCTAAACCGTGAGATCAGGGAATTGCTCACTTCACTGCTGCCTCCCTTGTTCCTAGAACAGGGTGGAATGTGTTCAAATAAGGGCTTAATACTTGGTGAATGAAGTATGAAACTATCTTACTTTGGATTAGGAAGAAAGTGGTATATGAAAGATCAAAATGGAAACAACAAACAGTAAGAAATGACTCTTCTGCTTTACAGGTCTAGTTAAGATATTGCCTAGACTTGGACAAAAAAGGATAGTCAGTGACAAAGGTAAATCTAGGTCCCAGGGACCCAGAGTTTGCCAGGTATTCAGTTACAGACCTTGAAAATGAGTGCTCTGTTTGTTTATCTGTAAACAGACAGTCCTGCACTGCAGGATTCTTTACCACTGAGCCACTGGGGAAGCTGAGCGCAGACAGACGGCAGTAACAACCAGGTCCAAAAGAATTCAGTCACTGATGCAGCCTGGCCAAACTGTTGGAGTGAATTATCTTCTGGATTAAAATACCTCTAGTTTTTTTCCCCCTGCAGTTTAGAGGGAAGGCTGTCCTTGGAAGGAAAGTTATGGCCAACTTAAATAGCAGATTCAAAAGCAGAGACATTACTTTGCCAACAAAGGACAGTCTAGTTAAGGCTATGGTTTTTCCAGTGGTCATGTATGGATGTGAGAGTTGGAGTGTGAAGAAAGCTGAGCACCAAAGAATCGATGCTTTGGAACTGTGGTGTTGGAGAAGACTCTTGAGAGTCCCTTGGACTGCAAGGAGATCCAACCAGTCCATTCTGAAGGAGATCAGCCCTGGGTTTTCTTTGGAAGGAATGATGCTAAAGCTGAAACTTCAGTACTTTGGCCACCTCATGCGAAGAGTTGACTCATTGGAAAAGACTCTGATGCTGGGAGGGATTAGGGGCAGAAGGAGGAGGGGACGATAGAGGATGAGATGGCTGGATGGCATCACTGACTCGATGGATGAGAGTCTGAGTGAACTCAGGGAGTTGGTGATGGACAGGGAGGCCTGGCGTGCTGCGATTCATGGGGTCGCAAAGAGTCGGACACGACTGAGCAACTGACCTGACCTGAACTGTTTTGAAGTAGAGAGAATCTTCAGTTTTAAAATGTAAAATCGTTTCAGTGGGTGTGTAGGCACCCCGCTCCAGTACTCTTGCCTGGAAAATCCCATGGAAGGAGGAGCCTGGTGGGCTGCAGTCCATGGGTTTGCGAAGAGTTGGACATGACTGAGCGACTTCACTTTCACTTTTCACTTTCATGCATCGGAGAAGGAAATGGCACCCCACTCCAGTGTGGTTGTCTGGAGAGTCCCAGGGAGGGGAGCCTGGTGGGCTGCCGTCTGTGGGGTCGCCCAGAGTCGGACACGACTGAAGCGGCTTAGCAGCAGCAGCAGCAGTGCTTATTTTACCTCTCTACATTTATTTCTTTAGCGCCTGTTGCTGGCTCTGAGAGGAATTTGAGAGAGTCATGCTAAGTTTGGTCGAATAATCAATCTTTTGGGCACAATATCCTAGTCTGCAAAAATAAGGACACTGTACCCCTAGATGGGGGAAAGTGCTTGGCACACAGTAGGTATTCAAGATATGTTTCCTCAGTAACAATACTAACAGATAATGGTTTTTGTACTATTATACTAACAGCCAGTTTATTTGTTGGGCTTCCCAGGTGGCACAGTGGTAAAGAACCCACCTGCCAAAGCAGGAGATGTAAGAGATACAAGTTCGATCCCTGGGTCAGGAAGATCCCCTGGAGGAAGGCATGGCAACCCACTCCAGTATTCTGGCCGAGAGAATCCCATGGACAGAGGAGCCTGGCGGGCTATAGTCCATGAGGTCGCAAAGAATCAGACATGACTGAGCAACTAAGCACAGTATGAACAGTTTATTTATTAAGCACTTAAGTGTTAGCTGGCGGACATGTATCAACAAATGTGACTTCACTTAGTCCTGACTGTCACACGTGGTAGGTCAGTTCTGTATTTATCCCCATTTCATGGTTTAAGTAGCTGAGGCAGCTGAGCTCGAAACCCAGGTCTGCTCTAACCGTAGAGGCCTCACAGTCAACCTTTGCCTTCTTTACTTTAGAGCAGGGTTCCCCAGCCTCCGGGGTCTAATGCCTGATGATCTGAGTTGGAGCTGGTTTAATAATAATAGACGTAAAGTGCAAAGTAAATATAATAGCGCTTGAATCACCCCCAAACCATCTCCACTCCCGCTCGTCCATGGAAAAGTTGTCTTCCACAGAGCCAGTCCCTGGTGCCACGAAGGTTGGGACCGTTGGTCTACAGCAGAGGATGTGCACAGGGATCCAGACCAGCGTCTCTCGTCCCATGGTCAGTCCTGGTGCTCCAAGCCCATGTTTTTCTAGCTTCTAGGGTTAAGTACTCTGTAGAAATGACGGCGCAGTAGGGTACTGTGAAGGAGACTGTACTCCAAGAAAGACCAGCCTCCACAGTGTCCTTTCTGGTGTGACTCTGTCCTCTAGATCAAGTGGCAGCTCCGATTGCATCCCTCCCCTGCTCAGAATCCCTCCAGTGAGTCCCTGTGCCCCAGGTTGTCCATGAGCTGGCTTCTGCCTCCATGTCCAGCTTCCTCTCGGGCCCTCTTCCCCACCTCTGCTGTTACTGCATGGCCACAGCAAACCGTCATTCCCCCAGAACTGTTCCACACCCCATCTTTATACTCAGAATTCCCTTCCTTTGACAAAGTCCCTTTCATCCTCTGGGAGGTCTTTTCCAGTGTTGCAGGTGGAACTGGTTCCTCCTGTCCCCATTCTGTGTGGAGGCCCTGCACTAACGTGTGTGTGTTTGAGCTTTTCTCTCCCTAGCAGGCTGTGAGCTTGGTGAAGGTCAGGATCGGGTTTTGTCTTTTGCCTACCATCTGTGCCTGGCACACATCAGCTATTTGTTGAATGAAAGGAGAAGAGAGAATAAAATGATTCCAAAGTGGTCACAGTATTCACGTTTTCTGGACAAGAGTCTTTTCCTCTAAGTAGACACTCAGAGTGCATTCCTATGTAACATGAGACCCTGAGGAGTTGTGTCTGGGGAGACTGTCAGTCAGTGCGGTGGGGCAGGGGCTGCTTCCAGGTAATACAGTGCTGAGCATGGTGGTGGGAAGTGCCAGGAGTTAGGAGGGAAGCAGAGTCCATGTAGCAGCGATGGGTTTGACTCCTGGTACTGCCCCTGAACCTCCAGATCCCTCTGGTCAAAGTACTTTACCTTGGAAAGCCTCAGTTTCCTCATCTGTGAAATAGGGCTGATGGTTTCTGCCTCAAACGATAGTTGTGAGGACATCATGAAATAATTTGCATAACATGGTGCCTGGTGCATTCAAATGCATGCTACTATAAATTAAGACACAAAAGATCCTATGATGTCCATTTTTATCCTTATGGTTTCTTAAGAACCTCAGTGAATAAATTGATAAATACTCTTATTTTCACATTGAATTTTCATGTCCAGAAGTGAGAAATTTCATATTCACTGTGAGTTCTAATGAAATCTCTTTTTCCTGAGATGACTTTAGTAACATCTTTATGGTGGGGAGTTTGACAGTGGTAAAGTATCTGAAAATAGGCATCTGTCACAATAAGGTTTATAAAGCATATTGGATATTTGTCTATTGAATAGACATTGTCTATGGTTGATCCTATGAAGAACCAGAAGTTTATATACCACAGAGGTTTGGGTTAGAATTAGAGGATGGTCAGAGCTGTTTCATGTTTAGATTGAAAAGACATTTGACCGTAGTACTATTTGATCAGGCTTCCCTTGTGGCTCAGGTGGTCAAGAATCCGCCTGCAATGCGGGAGAGCTGTGTTTGATCCCTGGGTTGGGAAGATCCCCTGGAGAAGGGAGCAGCAGCCCACTGCAGTATTCTGGCCTGGAGAATCCCATGGACTGTATAGTCCGTGGGGTCGCAAAGAGTCGGAGACGACTGAACGACTCTTACTTTCCCTCTTTGATCATCTGAGTTTGTAAATTGCTGACCGAGAAATGCCAGCAGAGGGGTAAATGGAGGCTCTTCCTTCCTTCCATCCATCCATCATCCCTCCATGTCCCTATAAGAAATGGAAGGAAGGGCCGGGGTTTCCTCAAAGCATTTTCACAAGGGCCCTGGAACACCTGCCTACTTCCCCACGCTGGAAAGTGTCCGTTTATACCCTGTGGCCCTGTCTTCCTCATGGCACCAGCTGTGGGAGCTTCTGCAGTCGGTGAGAAGCAGGGCTGAATAAAGATGTGGTCTCCTAGGAGACTGGTGCATGGACCTCCTCTTGGCGGAGCCTCCATGGTAGGGCAAGAAATGCTCATCACTTCTTGCCTGGGTTCCTGCAGTGCACCCCCCTGATTCCACCCTTGTCCCATCACGGTCTAGTCCCAACATAGCTGTCAGAGTGATCCTTTTAACATAAAATTCAGATCTTGTTACTTTTCTACCCAAAACAGTGCAATGGCTTCCTGCTGCAGAGTTAACACCCAAGTCCTTACGGTGGCCTTTCCTTACCCCTGACCTTGCCTCCCATTTGCCTTCTCTTTTGCTTCAAGCAGAGGGTTTCCTTGCTGTTTTCCAGATACTCTAGGGCACTTGCTGGTCCCTCAACCTCACATGGTCTTTCACATCCACAGGGCTCACTGTCTTACTCTATTCAGGTCTCTGTTAGAACATCATCTCATTAGAGGGTTTGTCCTACTGACCTGTGTAAAACATCTCTTTACCCCTTATTTTTATCAGGTCTTCTGAATCACTCACATATCAGAGGCTTAATTATTCGATCATTGTGTCTGTCTCCAGACTAGAATGATGGGGTAGATGGTTCGTTTTAGCCACAACACTTAGTAAACACTCAGTTCATAGCTGGAGTGAAGCATGGATGTGTGGGGAGACGTAGGGGCTGGTTTTGGCTACCTGGGGATCCATGGGCCAGTCTCTCATGTGTCTGTGTCTCTGGAGATTGTGAGGTTCAAATGGGACAGCATACACAATCACTTTGTGAGTGGTGAAGCACTAAATTATTCACAACAAGGTTAACGCGTGCTCGGCCGTCTTGGATTGGTTCTCTGTGTGTTGGCCCCAAACGTGGTACTCGTCTGGCTGCACTTTGTGCCAAGTTAGGAACAGAGAGCAGACTCCGGTTGACTTTTGCCTGAATGGTACCTCTTATGAAGCCAGCATCTGGAAGTCCTGGATCTAAGTCCTGTTTTTCACTGGTTAAGAACCCTGAGAAGTTGACCTGAAGATTCAAAGGGAATCTTAAGGGGCAAAAAAGGACAAGGGCAGAAAAAGGGGCTCCTGGATTCCAAAGCCGTTGTCAGTTCTAAAGGGAGAATGAGAAAGGGCTCTCTAGAGGCGTCTGCCCCTTCTTCCTGCACTGTTTGTTGCTCATCACTCAGGAAAGACAGAATGACTACCGTGGGCTTGTGGCAGGCAGCTGGGTGTGAGGGTTTGAAGACACACCCTCCTGCCTTCGTGATGTGTCACAAACGTGCACATTCTGCACTGTTTCTTTTGCCTTCAGTTCGTTTTAAAAATAATATTCTTATTTATTAGTCTCTCTGTTTTTCGTCTGCGCTATGTGATGTGGGACCTTAGTTCCCAACCGAGGATTGAACCTGTGCCCCTGAAGTGGGAGTGCAGAGTCTTAACTACTGGACCTTCAGGGAAGTCCCTGCTCTTAGTTCTTGATTTTGATCAGATGAGATGTTCTTTGCAGGCATCGAAATTCAGGCCCTTCCCCTACCCCCCCCCCTTTTTTCTTTTTACAAAAGTGTTTCCACATTGCAGTTCCTGGGAGGGTGGATATTTGTGTCTCATCTGCTCATTGTGATTTATCCGTATCCATCTTTCCTGCCCTATTCCTGTTTCAGTTACATTCCATGGTGCTTTGTTTTTCTAGCTGTCCTTTTGCCATGGTTATCAAGCCTCAGCCCTCTGCTGCTGCCGTTTTATCCTTTCTCTCCCCACTGAGCCCTCATTTTCAGTCTTTCTCTTGCCTCCCATACATTCTTTGGGAGCTGAGGCTGATCTTGATTTCTGGATGCTCTTTCCTCATTGTCCTGCTTCTCTGGTTTCTGTGGTGTCATGTTTCCCATCGTGTGACCGAGCTGGCTTTTACCTGCATTGGTTCTGATTTGGGAAGGAAAAGGGTCAGAAGAAGAGCCATGGGCCCTGAGAGCACTCTGAGGTTGAGCAGAGGTGATGAAGGTCTAGGAGAGGAGAGATGAGAGGGTGGAAGGATGTGGATGTTTTGGGGACTGGGGAACTTTGGGGGAGGTTGCTTCTGATTCTACCTGTTTCCATAAAGATTCTTCCCAGTCCTTTGGGGAAGGAGTAAGATTGACTTAGGGCTTGGCAGTGGTAGCTTGGGGCAGTGAGAAGAGAATTGGAAAGAGAGTGAAGACATGGGCTCTAGCCCTGGGTCTTCTATGTGATGGGGCCCAGAACACATCACCTATCGTGGTAGGCCTGCAGTTTCCTCACGTCACTAAAGGCAGGGTTTTGATCCAGGTAAGTTTCTTGCAGATAAGTTTCTTTCAGCTGTATATTTTGTAAGTTTCAGAATCTATGCTTCTCCTAGTGAGGACTCTGATTCTTCTATTTTGCATGGGATCCTTTTACTTGCAGGATCTTCTGTGCTCTTATTTAAGAAGGGTCTGTATGTGTGTGCATGAGTGTGTGCCTGTGTGCACTGGCGAGAGGGGTCTTGGCATAGCTGGCCAGAGGAGAGGGATGGAGGGCCCCTTTCCTCTGTGCCCTCATGGGAGGGACTTCCTGTGGAGTGCAGGAGCTTCTGGCCTACCCTGAAATAAGAATGCACATGATATGGCTCAGTTCTTTGTCTAGGAGAGATCAATTTACAGAGACTTATGTTTCCTTATATTCCTGGTAGTCTTTGGAATGGTGTGTTCCGTACTGTCAGGAGACCTACGCTGACTTTCAGACACCACTTGGTTTGACATAAATCTATAGATTTCAAATGTTAGAAATAACCGTGTGAGCTTACTGTCTGCATAGGTTCAACCTGAGTCTGAGTTTGATAAGTCATAGTGTTTATTGTGTTGTGAATGTAAAGCTTGAGCTCTGAAATATAAATGAGCTAATAGGACTTTATTTTCCAACACAGACTAGATAACAGAGGGTGTCCTAGAGTCAGAGGGGCCTTAGAGACCCTAAATAGATGGAGTTGAAACTTTTTTTCTGAAGGTGGAATCTTTTTTCCCCACACAAAGTATTATGGAGAACGTATAAACTTGATACAAACTTTATTATAAATGTATTCTTTGAATTTATTATGTTTGTTAATTCAATGAGAACAGTGATTTAGCCTAGGAGTACAAATCTTCTCCAATGTGTCAAAATTTGGTAAATAATACATTTAAGTGAATTAAATATTTTTAGACATAAATGTAACTGAAAACATAGTTTCCAAAATGAAATTTAAAAGGAATGTTTGCAAAATTGCAACCTTCCTCTGTTAAAATCTGTGGTCCCCCTGATGTCAGTTTGAAAACCACCAATTCAGAGAATGAAAAATAAACTAAACATCAATCCAAGGAGCTAAGAAATAAACCAAAGGGAAAGAACATGAGAGAAATTAAATAAGCAAATTCCAGTCACCACTTATCTAGACCTCCCATTTTTTTTTATATTGAAGCTAGTAATTTAGAGGTATTATTCAAGGTATTATCGATTTTAGACTTTGAAGCCTAAATAGCCTCATTCTCTTAGAATAAACAAATAAGCAAAGGAAAAACAAAAATCAAAGCCTCCTTCTTCCGCTAGTGCTTATTCCTCTTAAGATGAAGTCATTCATGTCATCTTTGGACATCTCTGATCCTTAGAAGGCTCTCACTGGAGAGCTGAACTTGGTGCCCTGCCTTTCCCTCCATTGTTTCATGCTTTTCCCCTGGGGCCTGCAGAACATGTCTAACCTCTTGTCTGCATGGCAGATCCTGGTATTTGTGCGGTGATTCTCCTTTGGCAAAACAGCCCCAGTTCCTTCGATTGTTCTGCCCTACGACAGCATGGCCTCTGTGTCCCTGCAGCATCCTTGTCATTTTCCTCTGCACATGTGGTCAGCTTGGTCTGTATGTTTCAAAGTATTTCATAGCCCAGGTATGTCTGATAGATATAGAGGAGAGCTGGACGATATCATTCTTTAGGAACTTACTAGATTTTCCTCAATGCAGAGTTGGGCAGAATTAGCATCGGCTGGCTGTCTCAGTGATAACTCATGTTTAGTTGATTATTGACTAAAACCCCCACTGATATCCAGTTATTAAGCAGTATTTTGTTTCATTCTGAATTTTTTTCAGTTGATTATTTTGGAACCAAGGGCAGGACATTTAGTCCTCAAGAAATGTTGATAATGGAAGGGTAGCAATTATACTTTAAGTATTCTTATATCCAACCCAGTATATTTCCTATTATGATCTACTTGAAGTATCAGTTATTTGTTTTCAGTTTCTAGGAGTTCTGTGTTTTTATGGAATCTGTGAATAAGTTAGTGATGTTACAAGGAAGTAAGCTAAGCAACTTTTTAAAGCCTGCTTCTGGCCTGTGGGAAACCCGGAGTCATCTTCTGACCATCATCATGAACTGTTTTCTACTCAAGTCAGCTGGGTTACAGGAACAAAGGCTATTTTAATTCTGTAGTGATGAATCATTTCATCAAGTGGGAAAGTCATCAAGAATGTTTTACGTTTGTGTTTATGTTTAACTGAGTATAATGCAGAGGTTTGGATAATGGGTGCCTTTTAAAATAAATATTGCTATGTACATTTACTTTATGGCAGTTACTCCCTTTGATTAAGTAATCTGGTAATTGTGTAATTCACATGTTTATTTCCTTGTCAGTTTTGTCTGTTCTGTCACTATTGAGAAAGGCATGTTAAAGTTTCCCGTTGTGATTATGGNGTTTGGATAATGGGTGCCTTTTAAAATAAATATTGCTATGTACATTTACTTTATGGCAGTTACTCCCTTTGATTAAGTAATCTGGTAATTGTGTAATTCACATGTTTATTTCCTTGTCAGTTTTGTCTGTTCTGTCACTATTGAGAAAGGCATGTTAAAGTTTCCCGTTGTGATTATGGATTTTTCAGTTTCTCCTTTTTGGATTGGTTTTTTCTTTCATATACTTTGAAGCTATTTATTAGATGCATACGGATTTAGTACTGTATCAGCTTGTTTAGCTTACACTTTATGATGAAAAGGTCCTCTTTCTCTAGTAACATGTCCTGATTTAAAAACTACTTTGATATTTGCTTCGGTTATATTAGCTTTCTTTTGGTTTGTGTTGCGTAGTGTATCTTTTTACTTAAACTTTCTGCTTTATTTTTAAAGTGTATCTCTTGTAAGCAGCATATAGTTATTGTTACTGTTCTTGAATTGTTCTTGTTCCTGAAAACCCATACTTAACTGCCTCAGCATTGTATTGGGGTCAGTCTGTTTATATTAAAATTACTGATACAGTTGGGTTTCTATGTATCATATAACCCTCTATTTGCCATGTTTTCCATTCTTAATTTCTCCTGTCTTATGTTTTTGATTATTTTCTGTTTCATTTTTACTCTATAACTTGTTAATTATACATTCCTTTCCCACTCTGTGAGTAGTAGATTTGACACATTATATAGTAAGTTATTGCTTTTAATGCTTTCCCAAAACTCTCAGATGCTGGAATTCTACTTCCCTTTTACGTTACTGTAGTCAGATATTGTAGTTGTACAAATATTTAAAACTCCATGACTTTATAGTTATTATTTTGTACATTAGGTATTAATTATATTTACTCACATCATTGTACCTCATTGCCTCTTGTATTTTCACGTTTCTATTTGGGATCATTTAACTTTTGCTTGAATATGTTGTTTTAGTAATTCTTTTAGTGCTGAGAGGGAATTCCCTCAGTATTTGTCTTAACCAGTTAATTTCAACTTCATTTTTAAGGATGTTTTTGTTAGGTATGGCATTTTAGGTCATCAATTTCTTTTATTACTTTAAAGATGTCATTCCATTCTCTTCTAGCTTCTATACCTTCTCAGAATGGTTCTGCCCTTTCCAGAGTTTTAATTATATTTTATTCACATTTCCAGAGTTTTCTGATGCTTTTAAGAATATTACTTTTAATTTGTCCATCTTTGTTTTCTTGTTATCAGCAAGAATGTTAGCCCATCCTGCTCTATTTCATCCTTTTGGGGGGAAAAAAGCCATTTCTACCCCCAAAAGCTAATTCTGAGGAAATGTCTTGTGAGTCTTTTAGCTCATATTGGTTTAACCTGTCTTAAGAAAATGACATTCTGATATTTCCCCCTGGACTTAACCAGTTCAATTCATATTCAGCTGGATTTTGTTGACTTAGATTTGGTTTGGATGATAAATTTTAGTGATCTTGATATTTTTACGCTATGCAAAAGATGCTTTAATTATACAGAGTGAAGTCAGTCAGAAAGAAAACAAATGTCCTATACTAATGCATATATATGGAATTTAGAAAGATGGTCCTGATGACATTATTTGTAGGGCAGCAATGGAGACACAGACCTAGGGAACAGATGTACGGACATGGGGTGGGGGGTGGAGAGTGTGGAGAGAGGAAAGGGGGGGAGTGTGGAGAGAGTAACAGAAATTCACAGTACTGTATGTAAAATAGACAGCCAGTGGGAATTAGCTGTGTGACTCAGGGAACTCAAATCAGGGCTCTGTGACAACCTAGAGGGGTGGGATGGGGAAGGAGGGGACTTATATGTACCTATGGCCGGTTCATGTTGATGTTTGGCAGAGACCAGCACAATTCTTTAAAGCAATTATCCTTCAATTAAAAAGCAAATTAGAAAAAGATGCTTTAAGCATGTTTTACTTACTTTTAAATTTAATTTTATTTTTAATTGGAGGATAGTTACTTTACAATATGGTGATGGTTTCTATCATACATCAATATAAATCAGTCATAGGCAAACACATGTCCCCTTCCTCTTAAACCTCCCTCTCACCTCCCTCCCCATCCCACCCCTCTAGGTTGTCACAGAGCACCAGCTTTGGGTTCCCTGCATGCTTAATTTTTTGGCCATATCACAGGTCAAGTGGGATTTAATTCCCCAACCAGGAATCGAACCCATACCTCCTGCATTGAAAAGACAGAGGTCTCAATCACTGGAGCACCAGGAGTGTGACTTCAAACATGCTTTAAATCAGTGGTTCTTAACCTTTTGGAATCACAAGCTCCTTGTACTTTCTGAGGACTCTCTGGTTAAAAGACAGATGTCTACTGTCCCCAGGTGAATGCTTTAAACTGTGTGAAGTGTGTTCTTCATGGGAGTTAAGGAACATTTCTCCTACTTCCCATTCTCTCTCCACACCATGTCTACCCATGGGTTTCAGGATGAGAATCATTATATTTAGTATAAAATAAATGCTAAGTGTAAAGGTGTAGATAAGTCAGTTAATACTTGAGCACTTGCTGTTGTACAGGGACATGTTGGGGAGGAAAGTGTGCTGGGCCTGAAACAGGAAGATCCAGATTTGATTTGTGGCTTTGCCATATGCTGGGCCTGATAGTATCAGTGTTCTCATTTATAAAATAAAGGTCATGGTAACACTTCCCAGACATTCTTATGGGAGTGAGATGAGAAAATACACAAGAAATCACTTAATAAATTGAGTACTGTTCACATAAAAAATAATAAATGTACATGTATAAATATGCATTTATATATAAATGTATACACAGTATATAGGAAATCAGTTTTCCTTTTTCAAACTTTGTTTAAAGAAGTACTTTAGCTGCATATAGTAATTAGAAATAAGACTTTTTGCCCATAGCACTTTCTTTGGAATTTTTCTTAAGGAATGTAAAGATAATATAACTTGGGGTGAGGCAGAAAAGAAGAAACCCAATACTGTTAATCTGGCTCTGAAATCCTATTAGTGTTGATTCTAACTAGTACCAGTACTTTTATTCTCTTACCTATGGCATGGGACAGTATATCTCTTTAAAATGTATTTTTTTAAGGATCTTACAACGTTTAACACACTTTCCTCTGCATAGAAGTCTCTGGGTAAAATTACTATTTTTGTTGTTACTGTAAAGAAGACAAGTTTCAAATATTAAAAACAAAGACTCAAATTTGATAGAATGTGTTATTTATATTACGATTATGGTTTTAATGGCATGTATTAGGAAACATTCATTGTAATATTTGACATATCAGTTAACACCTTCATTGTGCTTCTATTAGAAATTATCCCATATAAAGTCTATGTAGAATACTAGAACACCTTAGAAAACCAAACAGTCTTACTGTCATATTAAAAGGTGATAATTATCAGTAAAAAGCATTTGTTAAATTCCCATTTTTTGTTCGTTACTATAAAAGCTAGAGTTCTTAACATTTTTTGAATCTTTGAATGCCTTTGAGAATGTGATGAAAACTATAAACCATTCCTTAGAAAACTGAACTCAGTGCTAAGTCGCTTCAGTGTTGTCTGACTCTTTACAACCTTATGGATTACAGCCCACCAGACTCTTCTGTCTATGGGGATTCTCCAGGCAAGGATACTGGAATGGGTTGCCATGGCCTCCTCCAGGGGATCTTCCTGCCCCAGGGATCAAACTCTTGCTCTTAAGACTCCTGCATTGGCAGGCGGATTCTTTACCACTAGCACCACCTGGGAACTGCTAGAAAACTGCACACACATGTGCATAAACAGTTTTGCTAATAATTTTTAGTTTCCCAGACCACTGGAAACCCAGATGGACTCTTCCTGTAGACCCAGATTAAAGAAACCTCACTATAAAAATGTGTATGCTTGCACACTTCGTTCTCGTTGTCATTATTTGAATCTATACTATTTGTCTATTCCCTGTCGGGCCAGGTGATTTAGAAAGTGGATAGTTAAGGCTGTTGTCCAGCAGGTGACACTTATTAACAAAGTATATACAGGTGTGTTGTCTATAGAGTGTGAGAGAGAGGAAAGGGAGAGAGGGAGGGAGAATATTCATACAACAATACCTAATACTCAGATTAAGATAATATAGCCACCAAGTTATTCAGGGTGTTAGAGAACTTGACTTAGAGGCCATTATAGATTAATGAAAAATATTTAGAATATGCACCACTGTCTGTTTTCTTCTTAAATGCCATTGGAAGATAAGAGAGTTGGAAGAAATACTTTAAGATGGCAAATACATTTTCTACCTTTTTGGTTCCTTCGAGAAGAAATACATAGATGTCACAGCATTTCAGCGGAAGACTTGATGGTGGACATTATTGATGAGTTTTACAAGTAGAATTTCTCCAGGGGGATGCTTGATGGTACAAAAAAAAAAAGTGTTGGTTTAGTTAGTTAATTTTTTTGGGTCTGTGCTTATATTGAGAGATATTTAGTGTGATTATACTTAGTTATGGAGAAGGCAGTGGCACCCCACTCTAGTACTCTTGCCTGAAAATCCCATGAATGGAGGAGCCTGGTAGGCTGCAGTCCATGGGGTCGCTAAGTTGGACGTGACTGAACAACTTCACTTTCACCTTTCGCTTTCATGCATTGGAGAAGGAAATAGCAACCCATTCCAGTGTTCTTGCCTGGAGAATCCCAGGGACGGGGGAGCCTGGTGGGCTGCTGTCTGTGGGGTTGCACAGAATTGGGACACGACTGAAGTGACTTAGCAATACTTAGTTAAGGTTTTCCGCCTTACTGTATTACTCCTGTTTTCCATATGACCTGACTTTTAGTGGTTTTATGGGAGTACGCTGCTGCTGCTGCTGCTGCTGCTGCTGCTGCTGCTAAGTCGCTTTAGTCGTGTCTGACTCTGTGCGACCCCATAGACTACAGCCCACCAGGCTCCTCCATCCCTGGGATTCTCCAGGCAAGAACACTGGAGTGGGTCACCATTTCCTTCTCCAATGCATGAAAGTGAAAAGTGAAAGTGAAGTTGCTCAGTCATGTCCGACTCTTCGCCACCCCATGGACTGCAGCCTACCAGGTTCCTCCATCCATGGGATTTTCCAGGCAAGAGTACTGGAGTGGGGTGCCATTGCCTTATCCAATGGGAGTACGCTAATGCTTTTGATGTGGGCATGAGAAGATAATAGGAGAAAGGGGATGGCTGTGATGTTGCTTTCAACTGGTTCATTTGCAAAAGTGAAAATTCTGATTAAGGCAAAGGTAGGGGCTTCCCTGGTGGCTCAGCTGGTAAAGAATCTGCCTGCAATGCCAGAGACCCCAGTTTGATCCCTGGGTCAGGAAGGTCTCCTGGAGAAGGAATAGGGTACCCACTCCAATTTTCATGAGATTTCCTTGTGGCTCAGAGGGTAAAGAATCTGCCTTCAATGTGGGAGACCTGGGTTTGTTCATTGGGTTTGGGAGATCCCCTGGAGAAGGGAATGATTACCCACTCCAGTATTCTTGCCTGGAGAATTCCATGGACAGAGGAGCTTGGCAGGCTACAGTCCATGGCGTCGCAAAGAGTTGTATATGACTGAGCAATTTCACTTTCTTTCAAGGCAAAGGTGACCTTAGATAAATAGAAGAGAGAAGACAAATTCTTTAAATCAGGATTTAATCAGGCAACTATTAATATTGGCTTTGATAAAAGTGGCCAATAAATTTCAGCAGCAGTGGAAAAAATATGAATTAAATCAGTGAGAAGCTGTTTATTATCTGTTAACTTAGGGAATAGTAAAAAAGGAAGTTTTGGCAAAGTTGGAATAAAATTAATACTCTTGACCAGTACAAGTGATGACGAGAGTTGGTATATTTTTTAACTTTTTGTTTTGTGTTGGGGTATAGCTGATTAACAACGTTGTGATAGTTTCAGGTGAACAGGGAAGGGACTCAGCCACACATACACATGTATTGATTCAAAAGTTGATACATTTTTGGAAAGCGATCACACATATTGTGACAATTGAGTCCATTCTTGGCCTCATTTCTGGAATTCTACTCTAAAAAAGTAAAGAGTAAAAACAATAGGCATGAAAGTACTTAATGTATTTTTTTTATAATGTTAACAAGCTGGAAATACCCTTAATGTACAATAGAGGAATGATTAAGTAAATTAGGGAACATCAGACAACTTGATGGAATGCAATTAAAAATGGTGCCAAAATTGTAACAACATGGAAAAATGCTTTGGATAGGAGAAAAGTACAACCACATGTGTATTTATGCCATGAGTATAACTATGTAATAATTAGTTGTGCTTTGAACAAAGACTGGAAGGAAATAGGAAAAATTAAAAAAGTTTGATAAATTAGGGTGGTGTTAGTATAGATGAAATTTATATATCTTTGTTATTTTGTTCAAAAAACAAAAAATTTAAGACCGTTTTCTAATGTTGTGCACTTATGGATTATGTTGACTATTGAATTAATTGGGAATTTAACTATTTGATGTGAAGAATGTTTTTGCCCCTGATAGATAGTTACTGTTCCAAAATGGTTTACTGAGTAGTGCATTCTTTCCCCACTGATTTTAAATGCCACCTTCCTTCATTGTTACATAATTTCCATAGCAGGAGCAAGTTCTGATCCCCCCATTCCAGCTCAGACCTTATTGTCTTTCTCAAAACTTTTGTTTCCAGTCTGGTGTATTTATTCTTCCACATGAACTTTCGAGTAAGTTTGTTAATTTTCATTTGACAAATTCAGTTTTGGTATTAGTTGGAGGGTATTAAATCTATAGATTAAATTGGGAAAATAATTTTGCCTCTTAAGCCTCCTGGTGTTTCCAGAAGTTTCGGTGAAATAGCTGAGTTTTTAAAATTTTATTTGGGACAGAGTGAATTGACACGTGATAACATTTGTCTTTTTTTGTGTAAAAGCAGAACAACAGATTCTGATATTGATGTCAGCATTCACTTACAAACGTTTCTAGTTTTCAATGGCCCGAAACAAAGTATGTAGCTGAGTCCAGATGGGGAAGTGATGGAGACACACTGGAAGTCTGTACATTGGAATTTATGTTTGCCATTAATAAAATGGCCTTTTGGGAAAAGTAGATTTTGAATGGCCACAGTGGTTAGGAAGTCCTCACTCTCAGACATAGACTGTCACCTGTGGCTGACTGGTGAGGCTTACTTGTTCCTCAGCACATTTTCAGAGTCTCTCTCCTTCTGCTGGTCCGCTTTGTAGCTTTATCTAAATCTCTTTTCAACTTTATCTGACTTTTTGGGTGAGATGTTCTCGTCCTCTCCTGTTTTCTTTCCCTGTCTTCCTCTCCTGCCACCTCCTCTGCCTCGCCGGTCTCTTTGATGGTTTCTGTATCACTTCCTCCCTCCTCCTCCCCTAATATTCTTCACGACATCTTTCTGATTTCTTTGTGATTAGCAAATGAGAGACTCTTTTTCTTATTGAATGTTATTCTTAATGCTAGGATTTCTGGACATCTCTGTGATGGCTGCTTCTTATTTGTCACCTGCTGCTTATCTTTGACCAATGTAAAGCATAGTATGGTCTTGAAAGGGAGGCATAATTGAATTGTAAAACTCTATTGTTTAGAGCTGTATTGCATTGAAAAGGGTTGCAGTTAAACTCTTTCATAAGGCATAGTCCTGGTTCACCTAACCAAATAAAATGTGATATGATTGTTGTTTTGAACAGATATATATTAGATATATGCTTTTGATCTGTGAAAAACTTTGACCTGTTGGTAACTTTGACCTGTTTATTTTCCAACATTAAAAAAAGAAAATCACCAACACATCAATTTAGATTTTGTCTGTGGGTAATTACCAGTCTCTTTAGAAACCAGGAGCATGACTAAAGCAAACTGGTCTTCCTTTTTTAGGGAATGGAATTTCATCGAAGTTTCCTCTGTCTGTCATGTCAGACAGTTGTTATTGTTTTTTGCCTTTCAGATCCTCTTCCTGAACTTTTTTTTTTTTTTGGAAACTATTGTATGGTAGATTTTTCTTGGCATGTTATTTTCTATTGATTGTGTATATATATATGCGTGTGTGTGTGCATGTGAGCATGTGCTTACATGCCTGCTAATGCGCCTGCTCACAGGCAGATTAAGGATAATTCAAAATAGGAAACTGGCTTTTTTTTTTTTTTTCCCCCCGAACTTTACCGTTTGTATTTATTCTTATTTGTGATTTAAGGTGATGTTTTGTGTGTATGGTGCATTGCAAACCACTGGGAAGACATAGTCTGTTTATTTAAAAATTTTAGTAAGAATAACCATGTAGTTCCTGGAAAGAGAAAGTCCACGCTGATTTTGTTTTTGGTCCTGGTTGGTCTACCTCTTTATAGCCTATAGAATATCATGCTGATATCCATCAGAGGCTAACAGATGTGGAGGAGACTGGTAGGGGGGCCTTTCTGTCTTCACTTTTTCTCCTCTCACAGGGTGAGGAACTCTGGAAGGGTAGTTTTGCTTTTGTTGGGCAGACGCACAAAAGCCCACATCCTTCTCCACGCTGGACTGAGCCCTGGAGCCCTCCACCTCTTGGTTTCTATTTCCCAGCCACCCCTACAAGCTGGGGGGTGTGTGCCTGCTCCCTGGAGGCCCTCTTTGTACTGCCTTTTTATATTTGAGGAAAGGGAGTGTCGCGAATCCTTGGCGATCCAGCAGGCTCATCCATCACTGGTATTTGGGCTGTAGCACTGACTGGCCACCCCACACCACCCCTGGATGCTAATATACTGGGGAGTGCTAGCCTGCTGCTGCTTCTGACATGACTTCTGTATTCCTTTTTCCTTCCTTTTTCCCCTTCCTACCTTCCTTCCTCAGAGTATGCCTCAGTGACCCAGGCAGGGTGGCAGCTCCTCTCCTCGGACCCTGGGTGTTTAGCAGGGATTGGTGCCAGCTGGAAGCTTCTCTATAGAAGGTGTGAGGCCAGGCTGGGTGAGAAAGTGGACCTGGAAATCCCTCAGAGAAGACAAACAGTGGCGAGAAAGGGCATGCCAACTGTTGGGTTGCATAGGGCTGTTTTGCATTTGGCAAAGCATTTGGCAGTGCTTGAGGAAACTCAAAGTTCTTATAAGCTGCTTTGGTCTAGTATATAGGCCCCAGATAAGAATAATTATTTTGAAGTATCTCAGGTGCAGGAAAACATAAATACAAGCAATATGTTCATCAGGTAGGAATTCAAAGAAAGTAAAGAACAAGGATCATCTAATAAATAAAAATATTCTTTTGTATGCCCTAACTTCTTCACTTTTGAAAGCAGAACAAACCAGCTCTGACATGCATACATAAATAGATCAGAAAGCTTCTCCCTGAGGTCCAAAATGTTTTTGGGAAGAAGGATTCGTGATATTTGGGCTCGCCCACGTGAAGTGAACATAACAAAGGACCCTGTTTTGGCCCCAAGGCCCTTGTTATTTGGTTTCTTAGAGCCAGGACAAGGAAATGTGATGATGCCTCGACTTGTTCATTTTTCAGGGGCAGACGACGGTCTGCGCGAAGTTCGGCAAAAATGTTTATCTTCCTAAAGATGCTGAGTTTTACTTTATTTATAATGGATCTCATCAGAGACACATCGTAATTGCAGAGCGCACGGAGGATAATGTTCTCCAGTCAAGCATTCCAGGTGAGGCCTGTGTGTGTGTGTGTGTGTGTGTGTGTGTGTGTGTGTACTCGCACTGGGTTATCTCATGTCTGAGCCTCTTCCAGCTGTGTCTGAAGCTCCCCAAGCAGCCACAACTTAGACTTACCCTCCAGACTGGGGAGCGGGGCTCTGAATGCAGTCTGTCTAATATTGCCTCCTGTTGTCCTGGGACCCATGGCCAGGGACAGCTCAGGGAGATCTGAGATACCTGATATCCATCTTAGGTCCGTCTTCCTCCATCTCCTGTGGTTGGTCTAGCAGCCTCTCACTGCTTTGCTCCCTTGGGTGGCTGGGATTCCTTACTCAGCATCCTGTCCATCCAGATGTTTCCTTGTTGGATCTCAGGCTCTAGAACTTTCTCATCCCACCACCATTCACATTCTGAAACCTGTGCTGCTAAGTCGCTTCAGTCGTGTCCAACTCTGTGTGACCTCATAGACTGCAGCCCACCAGGCTCCACTGTCAATGGGACTCTCCAGGCAAGAACATTGGAGTGGGTTGCCATTTCCTTCTCCAATGCATGAAAGTGAAAAGTGAAAGTGAAGTCGCTGAGTCATGTCCGACTCTTCGCGACCCCATGGGCTGCAGCCTACCAGGGTCCTCCATCCATGGGATTTTCCAGGCAAGAGTTCTCGAGTGGGGTGCCATTGCCTTCTCCACCTGAAACCTGTAGTTCTCCCAAATGTCTTCAAGTATCACAGTGACTGATGACAAGTTATAAGCTAACAGCCCTCCTTAGGGACAGTTCTTTTGTATTTTCAGTAGGTGTGGGTTGTGCATCTGACAGCAAGCTCTAATCTAAAGGTGCAATTAAGGCATCATTTAGCTGCAGGAAAGGAGAGTTTTTGTTGTTTTTCTTGTTTGTTGATTGCTTGATTTCAACTGTGCGTCTTTAAGACCCCTTTAAATTGTATCATCTAGGGACTCTTCAATTTTTAATAGGTAAGACTGGCTTGATTTTTTTTAAAACAAAGTGCTTTAAGTGATTCTGTAGGATATCTGTTACATGTGGAAAGAAGGAAGACAGTAAACATGCAAACACTGGTATAGTGAGAATGGTAGTGATGTGCAGACCTCCTTGGATTTGATCACCGAATCAATCTACTGTCCTACTTCTGGGACTTTGGGCAATTTTAAGATCTCCTATCTTGGGCCCAGGAACTCCCATCCTCATAAAAAAAAAAAAAAGAAGTCAAACCACATTAATGGCACAGAATTATACTGGCTGTCAGTTTCTTTTGCCTTTCCCCTTTTGCTTTGGCACTTGTGTTGATGTTTTTGCTGCATTTGGCTTGGCCCTCTTTTCTTGGTTTTTCTCCTTTTTAATCAAGCTTTTTATGTAGAGAAAGAATAAAAATAATAACAGAAGTGCTACTCCTAACATCAACATTTTAATCTTTTTCTTTGCTTGCATGTAGGGGTGAACATTCTCCCCAGTCCTTGTGTGTTAGAGAAGATCTTTTTGAGTATATTGTGACTTGCTTAGAAGGGAGCGTTCATACCTCGAGTTTAATAAATTCCTTGCAGGCAAAGGACAATTTCTGTTTCTGAATCTTAAATTTTCCTGGATATAGCTTTGCAAGGGTACCTTTCTGAAGTATGTACAACAGATTTCCATAGTATATACTAGACACATTTAGTCTGGTGGCGGGAGCTGCGTTCTGTGTTTGTACCGCTGGGCTACTTTAAAGAGACAGTGATGAGAAAATGGCAGTAGTTCTTGCCTAGTAAGCCCAGGGTGCTCTTGTTCCTTGAAGCCTGGCAGCATAGTTCCTGGGGAAAGGCTCTGGAGAATGTAAAGCAGAACAAGGATGATCTGTACCCATTAGTCGTTTGCTTGGGGGTCAGTGGTGGCTGAATGTTAACCCTTCTTCTCTCCAGCTACGATGATCATAGTCACAGAAGTTAGATGGCAGTAACTTCTGGAAATTCTGCCAAGGACAACATAAAAACATAGCTGGGGAGAAGTTCCCAACCTTGGTAAAATGAAGGGAGAGTGTAAGGAGGAGGGAGAAGCAACGGGGTTAGGTGGCTGCCCAATAGCAGAGGCATTAAGAACAGCTACAGAACAGGGACGCTGCTCTCAGAAGTGGCAATGGGGCAGTGAATATTATTTTTAATGTTTCTATGGATTAATGTTTACCCACCCTACTCAACGTTCCAAAGGACGCTGAGGAATTAGGGTAAACTTGTGTAACTTTATGGTGCTGCCTTATAAAATGATCACCTAAATAAATATATAAAAAACATGTGACTCAGAAGGAAATGCCAGAACAGAAAAGTACAAAGATCTCTAAGACAACAAGCTTAAAAAAAAAAAAAAAAAAAAAAAAGACAAACTTGAATTTGACGGTTGGGTAGAAGTACATGGTGAAGTTGTGCCANCCAATCCTAAGAGATTATTTTAGATTATAATAACAGATTATAATAATAGATTGTTCTATTAAAAATAATAGTTTATCTAAAAGTTTTTCTCTCATTTATAGATTTATATATATATATATAAATAGTTACCTTTTTGTTGACAAATTTAGTTTACCTTAAACCTAGGCCTAATAAAAGTATTATATAATGTTGATGACTTGAGACATGTCTTAATTAGATTAGCAAACAATTATATTTAAATTATATTTATATTTAAACATTATATATATTTAATATTTTTCAGTTCACATGAATTTGAATTTAAATAGAGCTCATTAACTTCATATTATCTAAAAACAAAGCTGGTATATCGATGGCAGTACTGCAAGATGTTGAGGGTTTCAGGTTGAGGGTTTCAAATTTGCCCCAGGTTTTTGTTGAAGGGGACCTGGGGGGTTCCTGCTTGGAGTTTTCCGGAATAGATTTCTTTCAATGTCTTTCAAAGTCAGATTTAGACAATGGCCCAATGCATTCCTCTACGGTAATGAGGACAGATTTTTGGAGGTTTTTTATTTTTATATATTTTTCTTTTCATTTTTTAGCTTTCTTAGGGCCATCCCTTTTTAAATGGTTCTTATTTCCACATGTAAAGCATCCTTTATTTCCCTTTCTTAAGGTAGCAGCTATTGTTTTTTCAAGTTTTCCTATTTTTAAAAAAATTTTATTATATTATTATTATTATTATTTTTACTTTACAATATTGTATTGGTATTCATCAACATGAATCTGCCATGGGTGTACACGTGTTCCAAATCCTGAACCCGCCTCCCACCTCCCTCCCCATACCATCTCTCTTGGTCATCCCAAAAGGCAGCAGCTATTGTTTCAGCTACCATTTGCATCTTTTGAGTTTCTAATCCTAGATTTCGACAAGCCTTCAAATAATCAATAATAGTCCCTTTCTCACAAGTTGGAGCTATAGCTTTTTGACATTCCTGATTTGCATTATCATAAGCAAGTAATTTCTCTAGTTGCCTTTTGGCTTCTTCTCCAATTACAGTACAGGAAATAGCAGTGTCTAATCTAGCTAATGGAGAAAAAATCAGCATACCTTTCGTTAGATCCCTGAACTTTAAATAAGTGATGAAGTAAAGTGGAAAAGTGATGGGGCTTTCCAGCCTTTTTATCCATGTCTTAGTACTTACCGGCCTCAATAGGCCCTGGGGTCACTCCGTCCGAGAATTTGCCTACGTGTACCAAGTCCCTGTTCCGGCACCACTTGTTGAGGTCCTTTAATGGACCGAAACCTGGTGGTCCGGAGTTGATGATAAGAAAGTAAAGGAGAGAAAGAGGCTGATATTCTTGGTTTACACAGAAAGCCAATAAAGCCCCTGCACGGGGCTTGCTCTGTTCACGAAGGCCTCAGGCGCCCTCTCGATGGGGTGAAGGTGCAGGGCGCCTTCTCGAGAGGGTCTTAGCTCGGGCAGGAAAGTTAACTCAGAGAGCCTCTGCGCTCCAGGGGATCAGCCTGAAAAAGAGAGGGAGAGAGAGAGAGAGAAGGAGAAAGAGAGAGAAAGACGCGGGGACAAGAGCTCTGATGGAGCAAAGGTGTTTTATTCAACACTGTGTAAGTATTTATACTGTCTTACAAAATAGCTATTTTCAGCAGAGATAAAATAAAAACTTACAAGTTATCAAGAAAACATGAGATCATCCATATGAAGGAGAGAGTTGTAAATAACCACTTTTACCATATGGTTCATAAAAAGGAAGAGGGTATTTATCACCGTATAGAGAAACTAATGAAGGAAATGCTTGGATTCCTCAGTCCCAGGAGAGGCTTGCCTCTCCTCTTAATTTCTGAATATTCAGGAATTAATAAGGAGCAGAGAATTCCTGACAGATCCAAAACAGCACACAGGAAGCCTCCTATTAAGTGCTTCCTGACATATTATAAGTCTGTACCATGCATGAGGCTACACTGTTCAGTAGTTGGTTGCTGCTAAGTCGCTTCAGTCGTGTCCGACTCTGTGCGACCCCATAGATGGCAGCCCATCAGGTTCCCCCATCCCTGGGATTCTCTAGGGTTGCCATTTCCTTCTCCAATGCATGAAAGTGAAAAGATAAATGCACTACTCTAGATAAAGTGAAAGTGGAAGTCGCTCAGTCATGTCCAACTCTTTGTGACTCCATGGACTATACAGTCCATGGAATTGTCTAGGCCAGAATACTGGAATGGGGAGCAATTTCCTTCTCCAGGGGATCTTCCCAACCCATGGATAAAACCCAGGTCTCCTGCATTGCAGACAGTTCTTTACCAGCTGAGCCACCAGGAAAGCTCAGGAATACTGAAGTGAGTAGCCTGTCCCTTTTCCAGTGGATCTTCCTGACCCAGGAATCGAATCAGGGTCTCCTACATTGCAGGCGGATTCTTTACCAGCTGAGCTACGGGAAGCCCCTACTCTAGGTAAAAGGGATATGATTTTTTAAAGATGAATCATAAGGCCATATGCCACAGTCAGAGAAAATCTCCATTTGTTATCCTTATCAGGGTTGTACGTAAACTTTCTTGGGCACTTAAGAGTGTTCCTTATTTCTTAAGACCTTGGATTAAAGAAGTCACAAGCCCAGTTCATCACTGAGCAATGCCCGACTCCTGTGTGCTGCACTCAATGTGGCAGCTGACTGATATGAATGAAGGGGTGGGCTTCCTGATGCAGTTGGTGGTGTCTGTTCTGCTCACCAGCATCTAGTAAAGGGCTTGGCACATAGCAGGCACTCAAAAAATGCTTGAAGGAAGGAGGGGTATATCCTGAGACTTTAAGGAGTCACACATCCTAGATATCACTTTTGTAACCCTCCTGTATATCAGTTCAGTTCAGTTCAGTTCAGTCGTGTCCGATTCTTTGCGACCCCATGAATCGCAGCACGCCAGGCCTCTTTGTCCATCACCAACTCCCGGAGTTCACTCAGACTCACGCCCATCGAGTCAGTGATGCCATCCAGCTATCTCATCCTCGGTCGTCCCTTTCTCCTCCTGTCCCCAATTCCTCCCGGCATCAGAGTCTTTCCCAATGAGTCAACTCTTCGCATGAGGTGGCCAAAGTACCGGAGCTTCAGCTTCAGCATCATTCCTTCCAAAGAAATCCCAGGGCTGATCTCCTTCAGAATGGACCGGTTGGATCTCCTTGCAGTCCAAGGGACTCTCAAGAGTCTTCTCCAACACCACAGTTCAAAAGCATCGATTCTTTGGTGCTCAGCATTCTTCACAGTTCAACTCTCATATCCATACATGACTACTGGAAATAGGGAAGGGAAAAATGTTTTCTGGCTAAGTAACTTTATTCTCATGTATATATATACATATATATATTCATATATGCATTTATGTATATATATGTAGAGACATATATTCATTCATATGTGTATATATACATTTGTACATATGCATATATATGTTTTCTGGATAAGGGGCTTCATTTTCTTAAGCCTCTTGTCTTTTAAAACGAATTTTATCAATAATATTGAAGGGTAGTTTACATTTTGCAAGGCAGACTCCTTTTGACAAATATGTAAATCTTTCATAACTTCTCACTGGTTACCATGCTCTTATGTCACCAAGGTATGTAAGTACATATTATGTATATTGTTATATTTTTTTTCATGGAAAAAAGTGGAGCAGTTGCTTCATATGGCGAGACATTGTATTTTATTGGAAAACATTTCTAGTGTAATAGTCATTAAGATTAAATGCCAAGTCCTTGCCCAGTTGCTTCCTGGCTATAAGATCTTCTGGGCAAGTTATTTTTGTTCTGATGCCACAGTTTTAATTTCTAAAATGAGACATGGTAGTCCCCAAACTCACTGGCTTGTTGCCATGGTTGAATTAGATAGTGTATGATAAGGCTTCTACAGACATCTTGGAATGGGAAGTCAAGTGGGCCTTAGAAAGCATCACTACGAACAAAGCTAGTGGAGGTGATGGAATTCCAGTTGAGCTGTTTCAAATCCTGAAAGATGATGCTGTGAAAGTGCTGCACTCAATATGCCAGCAAATTTGGAAAACTCAGCAGTGGCCCATTGCCAACAACCGCTGGATCATGGAAAAAGCAAGAGAGTTTCAGAAAAACATCTATTTCTGCTTTATTGACTATGCCAAAGCCTTTGACTGTGTGAATCACAATAAACTGTGGAAAATTCTGAAAGAGATGGGAATACCAGACCACCTAACCTGCCTCTTGAGAAACGTGTATGCTGGTCAGGAAGCAACAGTTAGAACTGGACATGGAACAACAGACTGGTTCCAAATAGGCAAAGGAGTACGTCAAGACTGTATTGTCACCCTGTTTATTTAACTTCTGTGAAGAGTACATCATGAGAAACGCTGGGCTGGAAGAAACATAAGCTGAAATCCAGATTGCCGGGAGAAATCTCAATAACCTCAGATATGCAGATGACACCACTCTTATGGCAGAAAGTGAAGAGGAACTAAAAAGCCTCTTGATGAAAGTGAAAGAGGAGAGTGAAAAAGTTGGCTTAAAGATCAACATTCAGAAAACGAAGATCATGGCATCTGGTCCCATCACTTCATGGGAAATAGATGGGGAAACAGTGGAAACAGTGTCAGACTTTATTTGGGCTCCAAAATCACTGCAGANGATGAAAGTGAAAGAGGAGAGTGAAAAAGTTGGCTTAAAGATCAACATTCAGAAAACGAAGATCATGGCATCTGGTCCCATCACTTCATGGGAAATAGATGGGGAAACAGTGGAAACAGTGTCAGACTTTATTTGGGCTCCAAAATCACTGCAGATGGTAACTGCAGCCATGAAATTAAAAGACGCTTACTCCTTGGAAGAAAAGTTATGACCAACCTAGACAGTATATTCAAAAGCAAAGACATTATTTTGTCGACTAAGTTCCATCTAGTCAAGGCTATGGTTTTTCCAGTGGTCATATATGGATGTGAGAGTTGGACTGTGAAGAAGGCTGAGCGCCAAAGAATTGATGCTTTTGAATTGTGGTGTTGGAGAAGACTCTTGAGAGTCCCTTGGACTGCAAGGAGATCCAACCAGTCCATTCTGAAGGAGATCAGCCCTGGGATTTCTTTGGAAGGAATGATGCTAAAGCTGAAGCTCCAGTACTTTGGCCACCTCATGCGAAGAGTTGACTCATTGGGAAAGACTCTGATGCTGGAAGGGATTGGGGGCAGGAGGAGAAGGGGACGACCGAGGATGAGATGGCTGGATGGCATCACTGACTCGATGGGCGTGAGTCTGAGTGAACTTCGGGAGATGGTGATGGATGTGGGGGTGCCTGGCATGCTGCGATTCATGGGGTCTCAAAGAGTTGGACACGACTGAGTGACTTAACTGAACTGAAGGCTTCTACAACAACATCTGAACATACTAAATTCTCAGTAAAAGTTGACTTTCATGCGTGTTTGTGAATAGATGTCCATGTATGGAGAGTAGGTTGTATGTACATATATGAAAAAGAAATTACAGTTGGTCTGGGCAAATGAAGCTGTAGGGAAAAGATAAAATCTTGGTGCTGTAAACAATTCCTTGAAATTTCTAGTAAGCTTCTAGACTTTCTCTAAGAACAGTTTATAGTAGCTGAGGTAACATTGCCTGCAACCTAGAGACTTGTAACAGAATTTTTCTACATCAGTGTTCAGGGACAGCCATTTTTCTTTTTGGTCCTCTGATAAGTAAGTTCCACACTCCTGTTTTCTAGTTTACAGATCCTTTCTTCCACTTCATCTAGTTTACTGTTGAACTCTTGAATTTTTAAATGTTAGTTGTATTCTTCAGCTCTGTTATTTCCGTTTGGTACTTTTAAACTTTTTTTTTTTTTTGGAACTCTCCTTTTGTACATGTATTACTGTCCTGACCTTGCTGAGCATCTTTGTTATTTTGAACTCTTTCTCAGATAAATCACTTATTTCCATTGGTGATGACAGGGAGGCCTGGCATGCTGCAATTCATGGGGTCGCAAAGTCGGACACGACTGAGCGACTGAGTTGAACTGAACTGAAGATTAGATTTTGGAGATTTATCCTTTTTTTTTTTTTTTTAATGTTATTATTGTGTTTCTTCATGTCCCTTGACTCTGTTTTGTTTTCCATGCATCAGATAAAACAGCCACCTCTCCCAGTCTCGACAGACTGCTCTTGTGTAGATGAGCCTAATCAATCATCCCAGCGTAAGCTCCTGGTTGCCTCTTAAATCTTTGTGATAGTCCAAGTTACTGTTTTGTTCTTGGTAGTTCCCAGGAGGTGAGCATGTGCCAAGACCTGTCAGTGCCCTAAAGGGGAGGATCTCAGTCAGCACCTAGACACAGGGCGACTAGAGGGCATGAGCTGGGAAAGCATGCAATCAAATCCCTTCCAGGGAAAGGCTGAAAGATGAGTGTTTTTAGCTTGCTCTTCTGTAAAGAACCCTAGGGGGATGGTTGCAGCAAGTGCTTATGTGCACACCCATTAACAACTGCTGCTTTATCCACTACAGTCCTGTGGGACTTGTGACTGCAAGCCTCATTGCCTGTCGGTGCCTGGTGATCTGGGACCTGTTGCTTGAGTCATAGCCATAAAAGCAGTTCCTTTCAGAGAAAGGCTGGTGACCTGGCTTTACTCTTAGAGTGGGACTGGAGCAGAGGAATGAAGGAATTGCCAACTGGCTTCCTCGGGGTCCAGGGAGAATCACAGCCAGCCCCTCAATGCATGCTAATGAGCTAGACCATTGGGCAGCAGCTCATAAAATATACAGTCAGATCTCTTCCCGGGAGAGACTGGGTGTGCTTGCCTGCTCATTCTACGCTGAGCCCTGGGGGACGGCCATGGTGCATGCGTGTGTGCCGTCCTAGAGCTGCTGTTTAATTGCTACCGTCCTGTGAGATTCATGAATACAAGTCATATAAGATTTCAGAGATAGGTATTTTGGGGGCCCATCCCTCAGGTGGGAGCCTTAAAAGGTGGAGTGTTATATGTACAGTGAAAACCCTTGAATCCTCAGGGAAAAGTTGGGAGCTGGGTGTCCCCTTCTGATTCTATGGTGCTGTTCTGGGGGTGGGGTTAATGGCAAGAGTTTGTCTCAGTCTTTCCTACCCATCTCAATGTATTTTCTCTTTCGCCTTATGTATAGGAGGCACCGGGGTAGTTACTGGATTTCTTTTAGTAGGAATCGCTCTGTGTGTAGCTGTCCATTTCCATGGGAGGAGGGTGGTTCAGGAGTCTGCTGAGTCACATTTCTGATCCTTCTCCTTCAGTGTAGTAGAGTTATGATCCAAGATATTGAGAATATCTTATGTGATCAGTGCTTTTCTTTTCTTTCTCTGTAAGCAGAGTGATTTGAATTTATTTTTTATTTTTCATTGATTTACTCACATTAAAGCCATTAATTTCTCAAAAAGTGTCGAAAATAGAATGACTTTATATTACAATTACAGAGAGTCTGCAGATCAAATGTACTTTATTGTAAGAATTATTTTCTTTTAGTTATTATGGAATTAAAATATTAGTACTTGATACTGTCCAGTATTTTCAGCAAAGCAATGCAGCTTTTTTAGCATACATGTTTTATTAGTGTTGCTTGTCTTTGAGACAGATAAATTACATTAGCAAAGTAAGGAGTAAACTGTGGCATGTAGCACAGTGACATTTAACCATGTGTTAATGGTAGGGGCATCATGAATGCAAAACAGGTTTCTTCCTCTAGTAACTATTTCTCCCATGACCTATCCAGAAGCTATTTGATACTGTACTGTTAACATTTATTTAAAAATTTTTGTATGCATTTATGCTTTTTAGGGGGGTACAGGGGATGCTGGGCTTCCCAGGTGGTGCTATTGGTGAGGAACCCGTCTGCCAATGCAGGAGACATCAGAGACATGGTTTCGATCCCGGGGTCGGGGAGATCCCCTGGAGGAGGGCATGACAACACACTTCAGTATTCTTGCCCGGCGAGTCCCACGGACAGAGGAGCTTGGTGGGGTCTCAAAGAGTCAGGCACGACTGAAATGACTTAGCACTCACTCACAGGGGATGTTAAGGAATGAGTGAAATTGATTTCTGTAATGATTTTGCCATGGATAAGCCTGATGCAAGCCTTACTGTGCAGAACGACTGTATTTCCTCGCATTTTATAATAAATCTATCATTTTTCTCTTTTCAAACACTAAATAAGAGCTATCAGAGAGGCCCGAGAACCTATAGGAGGGTCAGAGTCTGAGCTGTCGTGTCTTACAAAGCAAGGCAGAGCCTTTCCTTAGCCCATGTTACCTATCATTACTCATTGTGCAACTCAGTTATTCTCTGAGGGAAGGAAATAGCCTGTGTTTTATTGAATTTGGTGCCATAAATAAAATTGGATTTCTGTCTCATAAAATTAAACCCATTCTTTCTGAAAAATAGCTTTTGTGATTAAAGCTTCTGCAGGGTCTCAGGACCTCACACTTATAGTAAAACTTTAATAATATAATAACCAATAAAACTTCACATTCAATTTGTTTTTGTTCTGGAGTTTTAAATTGTTTTTTGGACAGAAATCTTTTCTCAGATTGGCATACTTCTGACAATTAGGTTAACTGGCTTGAAATACTCTTTTTTTTTTTTTTTTTTTAAATTCTGCTGGTGCTCAGATAACTTGAGTTGCAGGCTTCCCTTTCTGCTCAAATTACTTCTTTTCACTTGTGTGTCCAGCAGCCTGACATGGCTGCAAATACTAAACTTGCCATCACCAACCTTGGCAGCAGTGGAGAGGCTGCCATTTGAGTAAATATCCCAAAGGGACTGCAGATGCCGTCTCAGAGGACTGACGGCCTTTCTCCTGGGAACATAGCGCCTCTCCTGATCTGTGGAGGTAGGTAGAGCTTGTCTTGGGTATGCAATTTTTTCTTTTTATTTGGCTGTACCAGGCCTTAGTTGCAGCACGTGGGCTCTTTAGTTGTGGCATGTAGGATCTCGTTCCCTGACCAGGGATCGCACCTGGGCCCCCTGCATGGAGAGCGCCGAGTCTTAGCCACCAGACCACCAGGAAAGTCCCCCGTGCATTCTGATTTAAGGAAGGGAAAGCCCATTTACTTTAAAAAAGTCATATAAAACTTTCTCTCACAGCATGTATATACATTTACAAATCAATTTGTAGTAACAATTTGCAGATTCAAGACATTTGTTGCCAAAGTAAATTGTTGTGAAAAATGAGTTTGGACTTTTCTTCAGGTCTCTAGGTAAAAGTACTTCATTTGTTCAAAGGTCTCTTTATAGGCAGAAGTTCTTTGCTGTGGATGAGAAGAACTCTTCATGAATTATACCAACTGTGAAAACATAACAACCTGTTTTTTCAGCTGTTGGGATATAATTGACATATATTGTTAGATATGTTTGTGTACACATGTTGATTAGATGCATTGATATATTGCAGGTGGTTACCACAATAGCATTAACACCTACTTCTCATCACATAATTACCATTTCTCTTTTTTTCCTGTGGTAGGAACATTTAAGAAGGGTGGCACGTGAATTGAATCTGTAGGACATATACATTAAAATTTTTAATAAAGCAAAGAAAATATGTCAGACTGCTTTATTAAGTTTAAAGAGTTAAACGTTGTCCCTACCTTTACAGCTACCTCTATAAATGGAAGAAGTTTTCAGGGTGAGCTGATTGAGCCTTTGCAGCTTTTTTTTTTGCATGGCTGTCTTGGGTATAAACATAGCCAATGTATTTTGAGAGCTGGTTTCTTGTTCTGTAGTTTTATGGTTGGCTGGAGAGCTGTCTCCAAAGAAAAGCAATGGATGAAATGGGTAAGACCTACTGACAGTGGCGCAGGGAATTTTTTTGTTTTAATAATAATTCCAAAGGCTATTATTTTAATGACTAATTCCAAAGATCAGATCAACAGTATGTACCTTTCCTTGCAAGTGGAGTTACACCACCAGTGGAGTTATAGTAAACAGGACAGACTTAAACTTTAATCTAGAAGTTAGAGAAATGGTACATTCGTTGCAAAATACATGTTGCAAGGGCCGGGCCAAGTATTGGGTTGGCCAAAGATTCATTTGGGTATTTCCTGCAAGTTTACAAGTGAGCTTTCTGGCCAACCTAATAGTATCTGTCTGTGTGAAAACAAGTCATACTGTAGTGAATGGTGACATACAGGAGAAGTAGAAACCTCAATGGGACCACAAGTTTAATGGTGAGGTATTGCTGTTACTAAGAAGAGTGGTTAGCAGGATGCCCTACCTTATTAATAGCATCTTTATAAATTCCTTTTGAAGGAAAATGTTTGTTTTTCTCTATTTTACAACTTAATGGGGGATAAAAGGAAAAGAAATGCAGACAACCAGAAGGGTTTAGGAAGAAAGTTTATAACAGAGTAGGGGTTATTCAGCAACTATTGTTGTTTAGCTGCTCAGTCATGTCTTGACTCTTTTGCAACCTCATGGACCGTAGCCCACCAGGCTCCTTCTGTCCATGGAATTTCCCAGGCAAGAATGCTGGAGTGGGTTGCCATTTCCTTCTCCAGGGGATCTTCCTGGCCCAGGGATGAACCCCCACCTCCTGCACTGGCAAGCGGGTTCTTTACCACTGCCACACGTGTCTGAATTGTTTATTGTTCTTTAAGGAGTTTAAAGAACCATCGTATAATATTGCTTATCTGCAGGAAATGCTGTTAAGTGAGAATTAGCAGTTCATTATGAAAGACTCAGTGGGAACTGCCAATTTTCTGTGACACCTACATCTTGCTTCAAGCCTCATACCCGGAACATCCCCTCTTTCTAGGCAACAAGAGAAGGGAATTTGAGGGCCAGCGGTGTTTGACAGAGGGAGATATCTGTGTATCTTTCCTTGAATAGAAGAAAGTGATCTGTAACCAGTAAGAGGCAAGATGTTTAACACTTGAAACAGAGCTTGTTTAGTGTTTGAATAGTCTGCCAGCTCTAGAAATTGAAAGAAAATAAAGTGAGGCTCAGGAGCAAGGCCCTGTTGGTGGGCTGCCACCTGGGTACCAGGTTTTATTAGTAAAGGGGATGAATTAGAAGACTTGCTGTCCCACAGCTGTTGTGAAATGTCAGCTTTGTCTTTCTGCCCTAAAGCTTTGTCCTGGACAGAAAGTTTGAGATAATATCTGCTGATGTCCTACCAGTGGGCAGGAAACCTATAAAGGACAGATTTATCACAAATACAAGTTTTTAGGTTTAAAAAACAAAATTGGAAGGGTTTTTAAATTAATGCATTATGGGTGTTGACTAATTCTGGGATATGTGTTTTTCCCGGACGTCTTGACATTTTTCAGGCAGTTGTGTGTACACTCAGTATTACTTTCTAGCCTTCTGGCATTTCTGATAGTACCTGGTGGGACAGACATCTGCACACTTTCTCTTCTGACATTTAAATCTGGTATTATATTCCTTCAGTTGCTGAGGTAACACACTGGATAACTGCTAGTGGTAGAGAGAATGATCCTAGGGTGAATGGGTAAAATTGTTTCATAACACTTAGCCATGTACCTGCACACAAAAGTGCATCATTTGTGAAGTTTTAAAGCCCTTAGCCTGAAACTGGTTTCTCTGCCTTTCATCTCTCTTTTTTTTTTTAGCTTGTCATTTTTAAAGAATAAATTTTTTTGACAGTAAAGAATGTAACACAGAATTGACCTCTTCAAGAAAGGCCCTTTTCCCCCTTTGAGTCATTTGGACTTTTCCTGCAGTTGAGTCAGTCAACTCTTATTAAGCACATTCTTATTAAGCACTTACTAAGCAATGGCACCCCACTCCAGTACTCTTGCCTGGAAAATCCCATGGGTGGAGGGGCCTGGTGGGCTGCAGTCCATGGGGTCGTGAAGAGTCGGACACGACTGAGTGACTTCATGTTCACTTTTCACTTTCCTG
The DNA here is from genome assembly GCA_006410615.1 of Neotragus moschatus. Classification (NCBI taxonomy): domain Eukaryota; kingdom Metazoa; phylum Chordata; class Mammalia; order Artiodactyla; family Bovidae; genus Neotragus; species Neotragus moschatus. Next base: position 2,231,639 of record SJYA01002616.1, on the reverse strand, counting down.
CATTGGAGAAGGAAATGGCAACCCACTCCAGTGTTCTTGCCTGGAGAATCCCAGGGACGGGGGAGCCTGATGGGCTTCCATCTATAGGGTCGCACAGAATCGGACACGACTGAAGCGACTTAGCAGATAGCAGCAGCAGAAGCACAACTCATTAAGCACAGTGTTTAAGGCACTGTATTTTAAAGAAGAAAAAGCAGCTTAAATTAAACTTTTCCTTAAAAATTAAGCTTCCTACAGGACACCAGTGGCCCTGAGACTAGAGAATGATATATTTATTCTCACTCTTGATAAATAGAGAATAGGGTTCTCTTCAGGTTATTTTCTGGCCATTTTCTCCTACTCTCAAAATTTTCAAGGAAAAAACAATGTAAGTGGAAGATTTTATTTTCAAACGCCCATCCCTACTGTGCTTCCCAAAGGATTCAAGGCAGTGGAAGGTTTTGAAATTCATCTCTGGGTGGCAGTGTTTCATTTCTGCTTTTCTCTTTTGGGACCCCCTTCAAATGTGTGGGGCAGTTTGGGGTTGTACACGGGGGACTGAAAGTGAATTTGAAAATGATTGTAGCCAAGTATTCTCTTAATACTTATCTTGAGTAAAAAAAGTTAAAATTTTTACTGTTTTCATAGATTTCTTTAATAGAATTTGAATACTGGTAACTTTTTGGCTTAGACATTAAAGAATCTGCCTGCAATGCAGGAGACCCTGGTTTGATCCCTGGGTCAGGAAGATCCCCTGGAGAAGGGAATGGCTACCCACTCCAGTATTCTTGTCTGGAGAATCCCATGGGAAGAACCTGGCAGGCTACAGTCCAAGGGGTCACAAAGAGTTGGACACGGCTGAGTGACTAATACTTTCACTTTTAACTTTCCGTGTACTACTTTATTTAAAAATTAAATCAAATATTGGTTAAAAACTTCCAAATTCTTGGAGCTTAAAAAGGCTGATGGTTGAAGATAGGTGGGTGAAGCCTGGCATGGGGGGCGGGCAGCAAGCTGGAAGTGGTGGGGTGTTCTTAGGGAAGTGGTCAAACCTGTGTCCTGGAACGGCGGCCCCTTTGCTGGGCCCTGGTGAACTTTACAAGGCCTTGTCTTGATCCTTTCAAATATGGGTCATGATGTGGACACAAGTCTGTATAGCCCTCAGGTCTTCTGTCTTTCTACCCCAGGTTTTGTTTCATAGTGATTCTTACATGCCCACTTTCTCTTCCCCATACCTGGAGCTGTAGCAGCTTTTGTTTTGCAGGTTTGTCATGAGAGAGTGTGTGTGTGCACACGCACTTGTGTGTGGAGATGGACGACCTTCTGGAGAGTGGGGTGCATGCCTGAGCTCTTAGGGTTGGTGAAGCTTAGTTTCCTGCTGCTTGCTCTTTCCCACTCTCAATCTGTTGATGTATTCAAATTCTATCTTTCTGCTCTTCTTTTCTTGGGTTTGTCTTCTTTTATCTCATTATATTTGCCAAAGAGCCAACTCATTGGAAAAGACCCTAATTCTGGGAAAGACTGAGGGCACCTGATTCTGAGAAAGACTGAGGGCAGGAGGAGAAGTGGGAGACAGAGGATGAGATGGTTGGATGGCATCCCTGACTCAATGGACATGAGTTTGAGTAAACTCTGGGAGATATTGAAGGACAGAGAAGCATGGCGTGCTGCAGTGCATGGGGTCGCAAAGAGTTGGGCAGGATAGAGTGTCTGGACTGCAACAGTGGGAAGCATAATAGTTAGGAACTTGAGTTTTAGAAGTAGAAGAAGCTGGGTTCAGATTCCTGATGCTCCATTTACTACCTGAGTGAGTTTGGGCAGTTGCATAACTGTGTCAAGCTTCTGTTTCTGCCCCTACCTTGTGCAGTGCTAGCTAGGAGTGGATGAGATGAAATATAACACATGTGAATTGCATAATAAATGTTAGAGGGAAACAAGAAGCATAAAGTCCTTGTAGTCATTGGCACCTAGCAAGGATGAGATGAAAGTAGATGTGGTGACTGATTCACATTCATGCCTAACAGCTGCCATCTGGACTTCTAATTAACTTTTTCCGACCTTCTATCCTCATTCTCATCCAGGTAGACTTCAATTTATATATTGGTATTCTGTTTGGGTTACCCCATTTATCTTCTCCTTCTCTCACCAGAATATCCCTTCCGAAGTGTGCCCCTGTGCTGAAGGAAGGGATATGATCTCCCACTAAAGTTGCAGCTCATAACCACCAAATTAAATATTTCTCCATTGCGGGCTGGGATCTGTGGCTTCCAGGGCAAGGCAGATGTGTGGCCAGTTTCCTGGTTGTGTTTAAATTCAGAATCTCAATGCAAACTTCAAAAACTTCAAACTTCATCATATCATTTCCAAGATATGATGAGTCTGTGCTTTTCCTTCTTGTCAATAATAGAATTAGATTGTGGTGTATTTTCATTTGTCTTCCAAGCAGAACAGGGTTCCTGGAGGGTCACTTGGAAGGGTGCCTGGGAATTTCAGAGGCTCCCCTGTGGTGTGAGGGAAGAGCAGAAGAATGCCCAGTGCATCATAGGCTGTCAGCAAATATCAAACGAATGAATGAATGGTAGATGGAAATCAGAGCCTTGAAGAAATATTAACAAATGTGAAAAGTCTGTTGCACAGGCTGGAAAAACAAGTATGGCATAATTACTGCTTATGGCACCTAATGACTGCCTGCTGCCCAAGCTGTGGCATTGACGCACATTTGTCTTAATGGCACATCTGGTGTCTTACACTGATGTGATTACAGTGCCTCTTCAGCAGATAACTAGTTCCCTTAAATTATGATGTTTAATTATAACCAGAGGGGGACTGCTTTTGAATATACATAGATCTATTTAGTGAGTGTTTATTATACTTTTGTATTAAAAAGACCAGACAAATATGTACGTCTGGTAAGTCCCCCAGTATGGGCTTTCTTAGTTCTAGAGAACCCTGTCTCATATGTTATTTTCGTTACAGCCCCCTGACAATCTTGGATACGAGGCTGAGCAGATAGTCCTTTCCTTTTACAGATGAAGCAACTTAAGATTGGAGAATTCAGTGGTCTTCCCAGAGCTGCATCACTGTAGGTGTTCAACTGTAGGTCTTCCGCCTCTTTAATCCGATCCCTTTGCACTAGACAGTGCTGTGTCTGGTCTTCCTATCTTGTGTCTGTACCCGTATTGTACATGTCAGTCTGGGAACGTCCCCAGATTGGGAAAGCCAGACACTGGATTGTAAATTCTATAAGGATGTTTTAGTGTTTCAGCTGGTTTAGTACTGGTTCCACAACGTAGATATAGTCAACCTCTAGGAGATACAAAGTCTATGAAATGCCTTCCAGGAGCGAATATCAAACTGTGAATTTTCTGGAATGATTGTGTATGTGATTGGTGTTTTCCCAGATTTTCAGCCAGGGCTTGTTATGATCTGAGTATCTCAAATGTGTCTGATGCAGAGCAGCTGTTTTAGGAAGCTAAAGCCTGCCATCCTGCTTTTTCAGTCCTCTTCTACCTTTCGGCTTTATAATCCCACCATGCCTGCCATATTGGTATTGTGCTCCATGGGACGTCGTGTTTCCGTATCTTTCCCATGAGTGTGTTTATATTTGCAGTTCCTATCCTAGACTCACTAAGCTCCGATCTTCTGTGTGGAAGGTGGATTTGTTTATACACACACCGAAGCCCTGATTAGACTCCCCAAATGGAAGAGGCCGTAATATACCATCTCTCCTCCCTTTCTCATTGAGAGTCCTGAAAAATATCAGAGATTGTGTGTGGTCCTCTCCGTGTGATTTTTGCTAATAGTTTTTTATTCTTTTTGTGCTCATTTTATAAACACCTATAAATTTTCAAATGGTGATACATGATGTAGGTTGCTTAACCTGTAATTAACCTTGTAGGTCAGATAGTTTACTTATTTCTATTCACACTTTCCTAGAGCTGTAGTTACCAGATAGGATTTCATGGGCAAGGTATTTATTTTATTGCGAACTAAAATGGGCTGGCTATATGCTTCTGCTTTGTGTCCATGGGTCCTGGCATATGGTAGTAATTTGATTCAATGTTTGCTCAGTGACTTAGATGCACAAATTGAAACCTCTGTGAATATATATGTGGCTTTGAAAACCAGAGTAGAACTTATTGTAATTGATAGGATTTATGTGAATTAAAAAATATATTTTGTTCATAAGCTCACAGTATTGAATACATTCTAGTGGCTCTACTCAGGAGTTATGAAACATTGGTAAACTCTAGTAAAGAGAAGGACTTCTGAACCCTACACAGTAGAAGGACTTGTTCAAAAATATTTGCTCCTAGATTATTGTCCCCACCACAGGTTTAATATTTTGCTTTATGTTTAAGGTCGTATCTTGGTGTAGCAGCAAGTGATGCAGGTTAAAAATAGCTTGTAAAAGTCAAAAGCATTTTTTGGCCTCATTCATTGATGAAATTTTTTAGTTAATGAGCTCTTAAAAAAATTTTTTTTATTGGAGTATAGTTGCTTTACAATGTTATGTTGTTTTCTGCTGTACGGCAAAGTGAATCAGCCATATGTATGCATATATCCCCTATTTTTTGGATTTCCTTCCCAGAGATGATTGGGAAGACAGTTGTATAAACGGGAGGCATAGAACCTGATTTTGTTTACCAGATATTTATTTAAAGTAGCAGATCTCAGGTCTGGCTTTGAATGGTTACAGGATCCCTTCGGAATCTTTAGAAGAGATGGCTGCTTGAGCCCTGCCCCAGAATTTTAATTGTTCTGAGGATGGCCTTGAACACAGCTATTGGGTGAGTGGGGAGAGGGAGGAAGAGACCTACAGACATTGCTGAACCCCAGTAATTCCAGTGACCCTCGTTCCTTCCTAGCCACCTTCATCTGTTTACTCTCAGACGTGTTATTAGGTAACTGTTATCTTGTTTTTCTCATAGTTTTACCACCCATGTATTGGTACATAATATGGTTTAGTTTTCACTTTTTAAAAAACTTCATATTAATTAAAACTTATTCCGTGTATTCTTTTGTGACTTCCCTCCTCAGCATTATATTTCTTAGTTTCTTCTCTGCTGCTGCTGCTGCTAAGTTGCTTCAGTTGTGTCCGACTCTGTGCTACCCCATAGACAGCAGCCCACCAGGCTCCGCTGTCCCTGGGATTCACCAGGCAAGAACACTGGAGTGGGTTGCCATTTGCTTCTCCAAGTTTCTTCTCTATTAGTGTGCAGTTCATTTTTATTGTTAGAATATTACTCTTTGATTATACTGTAACAACTGAGCGACTTCACTTTCACTTTTTTACTTTCATGCATTGGAGAAGGCAATGGCAACCCACTCCAGTGTTCTTGCCTGGAGGATCCCAGGGACAGCAGAGCCTGGTGGGCTGCTGTCTATGGGGTCGCACAGAGTTGGACACGACTGAAGCGACTTAGCAGCAGCAGCATGCTGTAACTTATCCTGTTATGGATGGACATTAAGATCACTTCTATTTTTGATCATTTACATTTTTATGCATGCTTCCTGGTGTATACAAAGCACAGTCCTCACTGGGGTTTAAACATAGGGGTGGAATTGCTTAGCCATACAATATTCAGTTCAGTTCAGTTCAGTTCAGTTGCTCAGTGATATCCAACTCTTTGTGACCCCATGAATCACAGCATGCCAGGCCTCTCTGTCCATCACCAACTCCTGGAGTTTACTCACACTGACATCCATCGAGTCAGTGATGCAATCCAGCCATCTCATCTTCTGTCGTCCCCTTCTCCTCCTGTCCCCAATCCCTCCCAGCATCAGAGTCTTATCCAATGAGTCAACTCTTTGCATGAGGTGGCCAAAGAACTGGAGCTTCAGCTTTAGCATCATTCCTTCCAAAGAACACTCAGGGCTAATCTCCTTCAGAATGGACTGTTTGGATCTCCTTGCAGTCCAAGGGACTCTCAAGAGTCTTCTCCAACACCACAGTTCAGAAGCATCAATTCTTCAGCACTCAGCTTTCTTCACAGTCCAACTCTCACATCCATACATGACCACAGGAAAAACCATAGCCTTGACTAGACCATAATCACAGGAAACTGTAGTCAATCTAATCACATGGACCACAGCCTGGTCTAACTCNCAGTTCAGAAGCATCAATTCTTCAGCACTCAGCTTTCTTCACAGTCCAACTCTCACATCCATACATGACCACAGGAAAAACCATAGCCTTGACTAGACCATAATCACAGGAAACTGTAGTCAATCTAATCACATGGACCACAGCCTGGTCTAACTCAATGAAACTAAGCCATGCCCTGTGGGGCTACCCAAGACGGGTGGGTCATGGTGGAGAGGTCTGACAGAATGTGGTCCACCAGAGAAGGGAATGGCAAACCACTTCAGTAATCTTGCCTTGAGAACCCCATGAACAGTATGAAAAGGCAAANATGGACATGAGTTTGAGTAAACTCTGGGAGTTGGTGATGGACAGGAAGGCCTGGTATACTGTGGTTCATGTGGTCGCAAAGAGTTAGACACGACTGAGTGACTGAGCCACCTTGTAAGCCCATATACTATGCTAAATGTTAGCAATAAAAACTTCCAGGATCCCTTCAGCCTATAAGAGGACACAGTCAGGAAACAGCCATAAAACACACTGGCAAACACCAATAGTGGAAACACAGACATAGACCAGGCAAGGACCCCATGTCAAGGGGCATGTGAAGAGGAACAATTCAAGCTTCTTAAAGAAAGTACTGGTGGACAAAGGAGCTGTGGGCTACAGTCCATGGGGTCTCAAAGAATCAGACACTATTGAGCACACTTAGTACACACACACACATATACACACAAACACACACACAGGTATATGTAGCTTTGGCAACACTGAAGTAATTCCAAGAATCTCACAGATGGATAAAAGTATCTCCATGAAGTTTGAGAGAGGTCATGGACTTAGAATCCGTTTCTGCCTTAGCTGCTGAGTGGGGAGGAGCACCTCTGAGGACAAAGGGTGGAGAGGAAGGCTCCTTGGCACTCATGGCCCCTATTAGCCTGACTTTCTAGGGTAGCAGCATCTCCTTAGAGAACACCTTAGGAAATTGATGATGTCTGTTTCCAAAAGATGGTGCTCTCCTAGCACTTGTTTTCCCCAGATGACTTCACTGAACATGAGTGCACCGTGGTGCGTAGAACTGTGTTGTACCAGTGATGAGCAAAGCTGGCTCCAGTGCCTGCCTGACCTGGCGCAAGTCACTGACCTTTCCACATCTGCAAAACGAGGTGTTTGGATCAGATGTTTTTGATCATTCCTACCAGCTCTTCCATGCTTACTATTACTGTTCNCTGTTTCCAAAAGATGGTGCTCTCCTAGCACTTGTTTTCCCCAGATGACTTCACTGAACATGAGTGCACCGTGGTGCGTAGAACTGTGTTGTACCAGTGATGAGCAAAGCTGGCTCCAGTGCCTGCCTGACCTGGTGCAAGTCACTGACCTTTCCACATCTGCAAAACGAGGTGTTTGGATCAGATGTTTTTGATCATTCCTACCAGCTCTTCCATGCTTACTATTACTGTTCTTACCCTAACAATCTCTTGGAGAAAATATGGAAGATAAACTTTTTAAATGGAGGAACTATTAATAATGTTGCATGTTTTTTCTTTTCAGTTTCTCTGCATAGGGAGTCTCTTCTGCACCTGGCTGTGAGATGGGGCCTCACTAAGCTTTCCCAGCTCCTCCTGTGTCTCCCTGGGGGAGCCCAGGCCCTGACGTTACCCAATGAGGAGGGTGCCACGCCATTAGACTTGGCTTTACATGGTGGACACTCCAAGCTGGTTGAAGACATCACAAAGTGAGTTTGGCTGCTTGATAGATTCTCTCTCAATCCACTTCTGTAAAGTCTTCCAAGCATTATGGAAAAATTAAAGATGACCAAACCACAAACTAACATTTGGTTTATAGTTTACCATCAGCTTCCATGCATAAAGTATAGATATACATATCATATATAAACAGACATAGAGTGATAGTTGGTATTCACACTTCATGGAGGGAGAGGGAGTCAGGAAAAGTCTCTTAAAAGGCTCCATGGTTGGGGAGGTGGCTACAATAAGAAAAAATATGTTGGGAAACATTGGCCTAACCCTGACTTATCTTTCATAAGTTTAAATGTCACTTCTTCAGAGAGGCCTTCTACATTCTGATCTTTTATGATTATGATTAAAGTGTTAATCGTGACTATAATGATTAATTTATACTATATATCGTAATTTATGATTTTATATATAATCATCGTTTATTTCATATGCTTTTCCATTCTAAGTCATCTGGGGACTGAAACTTATTTCTGTTTTACCTGCTGTGTTCAGCATACACATCCATTGAAAGACAGCAAGATTTTGTTGAATCAATGAATAACAAACCCTAAGATACTATGTAGCCAATGGGCTGGTTAGTAGGATCTGGAAATAATGGAAGCGAAATAATTTGTCGAGTGTAAAGTTCTGTATGTTGAAGATGATACTGACACTTTCAATGTTTGTTACTTCGAATGGTTCAGATTGGTCATTTTTATCAGTGTTTACTTATGATTAGAGGAATCCTATACAATGATTTCCTTGACTTAGCATGTGGTAATAAATGGAAAGCAGCAATGAGCATTGCAAAGTATTACATAAATATTAAATATTATCAGTATTATTACATGGTTTGTCTTCATGGACTGGTTCGTTTCATGTGGCCCATGGGACTCATTGTAATTAATTTATGGTTGTGAGGCACCCGAGTAGATATTGAAGTCACAACTTTCTATTTTTGTTCTCACTTGGTCAAATGAACACCAAGTAAAGAAAGAGCCCATCCTAATGGAATTGCCCTTGTCTTTGCTTTACTGAGACCACACTTTCTTTACCTGGAAAGGGCGAGGCGGGACTGCTCCCTTGACTTTGCCATTGTGGATAGTTCAGGGTTACACTGAGGACCTGGAGCGCCACTTTATATTTGGTAGCTTTATATCTTTCTGTTGTGCCCAAGACCAGAAGATGATATGTATTTTAAAAATTTACACATCCTCTATGTCAATAAAAGCAAACAACCTGATCAAAAAAATGGGCAGAAGATTTAAGTAGACATTTCTCCAAAGAAAACATACAGATGTCCAAAAAGCACATGAAAAGATGCTCAACATCAGTAATTATCAGAGAGATGCAAATAAAATGTACAATGAGGTATCGCTTCATACTGGTCAGAATGGCCATTATCAAATGTCCACAGTGAATGCTGACTGGATAGGGTGTTGAGAAAAAGGAACCTTCCTACACTGTTGGTGGGAATGTAAATTGGTACAACTACTATGGAGAAAGTGTGGAGGTTCCTTAAAAATCTAAAAATATAGTTTGTGTATGATCTAGCAATTCTATTCCTGGGCATATATCCAGAGACAAACATAAGCTAAAAAGTATATGCACCTGAGTGTTCATAGCAGCACTGTTTACATTAGCCAAGATATGGAAGCAACATAAATATCCACTGACAGAAGAATGGACAAAGAACATATGGGGTATATGTATACATATGTGTGTGTGTGTGTGTGTGTGTGTGTGTGT